>VZRL01003135.1:1353100-1605194 GCA_013397895.1 Origma solitaria | reverse complement strand
GCCTGACGTCACGGCAGCGGCGGCGCGCGGTTGGCTGCGCGGGAGCGGGGCGCGTTCAAACGGAGCCGCGCGGGGCGGGCGCGCCCGGCCGCGATCCGGGGGAGCCTTTGCCCTTTGCGGCGTTTGATCTTTCTGCTCGTGTTTGCTTTTTGTCGTGGGTTGCTTCCCCGCACGCCCCCCCTTTTTTTCTTCTTTTTCTGTGTTTGTGTTTTCCCCCCGATGCGCGGTTTTTAAGCCGCCAGACCGCCCGTGTTTCCGCGCCCCTGGCGCTGCCCTCTCCCCGCGTGTGCCGTGCGCGGGGAGCGCTCCCGGCGCGGCCCCGTCCGCGGGCAGAGCCGCGGGACGCGCCGTTCTGCAATCGCTGCCGCCCGGCCCTCCCCGCTGATAATTGTTATTATTCTTTCGGCCGGAGTTGTTTCTCTTTGCAAGTTGCCTGAGCCAGTCGTCTGATGGCCCTGGGCTGGTCCCAAACCGTAGGGCTGGCGCGGGGCCAGCCGCTGTTGTGTCACACACGGGCACGAGTGCCTGTCTAGGATCTGATCTCCTACGGAAAGGCTTCGGGGTGTGTCCAGCCACCCCACAAAGTCCCTCACCTGTACCCAGGAGCAGCCGAGGGCTGCCATCTTTACAGCCTTCAGCCACACAAACAAATATTTCCCATCATGTTTCTCATTTCACTTGGATTGGGATGGTTTAGTGGTTGATATGTTGTCTCCAGGCATTAATTTTTTTTTATTATTAAAATTTTGTATTTAATTGCTGTGTTTGAATAGGTAGCAGAAGCCTTGACTGGTTTCCATGGTGATTAATGTAGGAAAAGCCTTTTTTGAAGCAGGCATGCCACTCTAGCTAGGTGGGCACAGCAAGTGAATTTGGGCACATACATGTACTCAGGAGTGTAAGGCATAAATTCACCATTGCTCACAATTTGAGGACAAGCACTGTCATACATCCTAAACACACATTAATTTTAGAAGGATGTGTAGCTACTTGTCATCTTTACTGCTTGCCTACTGAATTCCTTCTTGGTTTCCAAATTCTAACAGATCTGCTAGAGAGATTAATTTCCTTATTTGAAATGAGGTTTTTCTTTTAAATAACAACTTGAAAAGTCATGTTTTTTCCCTCCCTGCCAAGTCTGCTTTGCTGTTGGTCTCAATCCCATCTCTTAGCTGTACTCCACAACCTTTAGAGTATGCAGGTGCTGTAGCAGGTCTGATGCCCATCTATGCTGAGGCTTTCCTCAGTTATAGCCCTTTGCCTGCCTTGGACACTGAGCAAGCTCCAGGTGGCAGTCCCCGGTTTGAACCCAGTGATCTGACCTGCTGCACTGCCCCATTGTGACCTTACTGTGTAGTGCCCCACGAGGGTGAGGGACGAGTTTTGTTAAGCCTTGTTCAAACATCTTGAAGTTCTTTAAAAACAGTTACTGAAAGCAGAAGGTAAGAATTTGTAGACTATTACTGTATAACATGGTAATATTTCTTTCTGAATGCTATAAATATCTTTTAATACCTCATCTAGTATTTATGGCTAAGAACAACACCAGCAAGCCTGCAAATAAGTATGCATGAAAAACGGGTATTGGATTTCATTCTGTGCTAATCTGTTTTCCCACCTTACTCAAACATTTGCTGAGACTTGTAGAAGAATATGTCCATTAATCTTAGCAAAACATACATAGTTAATTGAGCTCTAGTCACAGATTCAATCTGTTGTAAAAACAACCCCTGATCTTTTTGTTTGTTTGGGGTTTTGTTGGTTTTATTGACATCAGAAACTAGATCTGTCCTGTCACTGAAACTTAGAAATGTAGGAATTAAGAAACTTTCTAACAGAATTAAGAAAAAACTAGGCATGCTCTGTCTTCTGAGTCATGTATCTGTGCTGTGGTGTTTTTTCATATTCCTCCGTTCAGTAGTCCAGCAAATCTGGACTAGTCTCTTTAGACATTTTTGTTTAGACTTTTTTTGTATGAGTACGTAAAGGGAGCATTTGTGTGTATATTTCTTGTTTATCTAGGTGTGTGCATACAAATGCTCGGGGCTGTGTTAGGATGCAAGTTCAGTGAAATATCTTTTCTTCCTCAGTGCTTGGTTTTGGGGACACTGTATTGTGCACTCTTGTTAGAAAGGTGGTTTTTACAAATCAGAGGAACTGAAGGCCTAAATTCAGCTCATACAGCATGTAACAGATGAATCATGGTATCGTTTTATTTCATTTTTCCTTCTGTAAAGTGTGGATGATGACCTTTAGCTATCTATATTCCTAGTGTTGAAATCTATTGATACAGAAACTCTCAAAGGTCTAATTGTTTTTGTAGTTATGTAAGTCCTGTTCCTCAGCAAATTGCTTGCATTTTAAAGATGTTTCCGTCAGGCATTGCCTCATGTTCCTGGTGGGTGGACCCTAGAGCAAGTTTAATCAGCAGGGCCCGTACTCATTCCGTAGCTTGCTGTTGAGGCAATGCTGCTGTGCTTCACTTCTGCTGGTCAGAGCAGCATCTTGCTGCAGAGTGAGTCAGCAGCAGTCTTGCTGTGACTGTTTCAACCTTGAAGGTTGCTTCAGCCTCTCTCACACTGCCTAACGTCACCCTAATAAGTTCTGCTATCTTATGATTAATGACCTGGAGTGACACTTGCACTATTTGGGTTCTGCTCTTGCTTGTGCTATGGACACTTGACTGACAAATTCTTTAATCCCACTGTGCTCTCGGTATTCATCTGTGGGATGCTGATAAGGGTGTTTAAACGCTGTTGCACTTACTTTGTATGTTTTTATATTTGGGCAGTAAGTTTTTGCTTTATTGTGTTGGAATACAGTTGAATGGTAGAGTTACATCTCCTCTGGAGTGGAAATTTGCTGGTCAATAGCTTGGTAAAAACAAGGAATATTAGCAAAGGAACATGGATGGAAATGAAGGAGAGATCAATTTGAGGGTGAAGATTATAAAGCTGTGTGTGAGAATCAGGAAAGAAGAAACTTGAGCTTTTTCTACTTATCTTAGAAAACAGCATTTTGGAAACAACTGTGCCTGCGTGTATATTTAAAATGTAATTGTACTTGAAAAAAGTTAGTCATTACAAATGTCATTAATGCTCATCTGAGGCTGTAAACTCAAAGGGACCCTCCTAGAAACTCTCTGCTTGGAGCTTCCATTGTCAAGCTGCTCGAGTCATTCGCTCGGTCACCTTCCACACAAGTCTGTTAATAATAAACATTTGGTTTTGTTTAACAGAGTATGTCAACATGCTTTAAAGCTCCAGCATCTGCATTGGAGGAAGCAAAGAGGGACAAAGCCAGAGGAGCTGGCATTGAAAATGAACCTAATTGTATAGGGCATTGTTCACGGCATTGATTAAATACCAACACAGGATTGAGTTTTTGTATGTCCATCCCCCCTTTTACATACACGGTAGGACAAGCACAGAACATTGCTTAAGTCTTAGAAGCTCTGCTGGGTTTGATGCATAGCCTTGTTTCTTACTTGGAGGCTGAGTCTGAGCTATTACCCAGAGGCTACAGGCCTGGCGAGAGAATAGAACAAGAGCATGTTATATTCTCCTCCGCCAGTACATGATACCCACAGAGCAGTACAGAAACCCTGCTGTATGCCCACCACCCTTACGGCTATAGGGACAGCACTGCTCTCTGTTTCTTGCCGTTTTGGAAGGCTTTAAGGCAAACAGCCTGATATTGTCATTTGGAATTCGAAAGAGAATGCTGTATTAAAAATGCACTTTATATTCATGGGTTTTATGGGTTGGTGGCCTTGGTTTTATCTGGATTTGAGATAAGGAATTTGTCCAGGAAATGCCATTAAACTCCACAATCAGTAATAACAATGGCCTTAGATAGGGCTTTTACATAGACACATGTTAGTGTGGGCCGTTTGTAAGACTTTATAATTTAAGGAGTAGGATGTAGGTAGAGCTTGAAAACCTCCGATGGCTGTCTTCAGCAAACATTTGGATTTTGGTCTTATTTGTAGGGCTGCACAGGCTTTCAAATTTTCCTTTTTGCGTACAAATTTTAAGATTTAAAAGCTGTTCTCAAAGCACTTTTAGATGAATTTGAAGACTTGTAAATTTCAGAGATTCATGCAGCAGAATAACTTGATGGCACATTAATAACTTGGCAGCAGATGGGAGTGGGTGGAAAGAGTTTCAAAGAGTGGTTCTGAACCAAGCAAAGCTTTACAAGCTTGAAGCAAGGTAGAACATACTAGCCAGCAGTCTGACCGTGCCTTTGTCTCCTTCTCTCTGACCTCTGGGACATGAAGAATCTCTCTACATAATAGTTTTGTCAGAGCCAATGGCTATTGTAGCTTGAAAATGTTATTTTCCTTTTTGAAAATGTTTTGCTCAAGTGGTCCTGAGCAGCTCTACCCCTTAGGTATCCAGCAATTTTAAGAGCAAACCAAGATGAAAATACAGGAGCAGCTTAAGATGTGGTTTGTTGCTATGTCTGGTTTTTGTTCTACCTGAAAGGGCAAACTAGTTGTGAAAATTCTGTTCTGCACCTGTGGAGCAAACTGTGTTTTCACTGGCATAAAGTCAGCTCTGTGACACCACTGAGAATAACTCTTTGCTGGACAGTGTGAGACAGATTTTTCACTGATACTCAGTACTGTAGCTCCCCCTTTGACTGAAAGGAAAGGTCTTCCCCAGGATTTAGAGAAGACATGGTGCTAATCCCCAGCTTTTTGTGCTTTTGCCAAAATAACAGATTTAACATAATCTGACATGGGTTGCTTATGATACTGGTGTGTGGCTGTTAATTAATGACTGAGATTTTAATGGTTATTTTGGCACTGTTGCCAAAAGAATTTCACTAATAGTTGGTTTGATTCCTGGTTTTCATAGGTACTCTAGTAATAGAAATCTGTAGGTTGCAGGAATTATCTTGCCTGCTGGTTAAGATTTAAGGTACATTCACTTGGGAAACAACATTGTAAGATATTGTGAATGTCTTTATTATATTCCTGATTGGTGTGGATCAGTCAGCTTTGATTAAATAAAATGTAAGTATAAAAGGGTGATACTTCTAGTTTGCATCAAGGATGTAACAAGAGATCCCTTATAGGAGTCTGAGGACCTCAGCTCATTTAAAGGCAGAGGAGAGTTACAGAGTGAACTAAAGGAAGAGAGCTGAGAAAAAAAAAAAGGTGTAGGCTGGGCCAGCTCTGCCTATAGAAGCTCCTACAATCTGTCATTCATAAATGGCAATTTATGCGTTTTCAGGAGGTGAAGGAGCCTTCTCACTCTTTTTCAAGAAAGGGCAGAAAAGGCACCAAAAACCAGTTTAGCTGTTCTTCATGTTTGTGATTCAGTCTGATTTTGACCCCAGCAAGGAATAACAGAGGCATGTTAATGTAATATGCACTCTTTATAATTATTTCATTTCAAGCCTTTTATAGTTGAATATTTAAAACCAACTGGTATTCTATTTTAAACTGGGTTCAGGTTTGGGTTCAAGATGGAGTTCTGGACTTATCCTAGCTAGTGTGTCCTTTACTTGCATATTTGTGCTTGTGACCCCAGCAATTCCAAGACTGTGCCACCGAGCAGAAAGGGAAAATCAATTATGGCAAGAAAGGAGCATGTACATACATCAGCAATTTGGTGCCCAGGGGAAGAAAAATCTGCATGTCTGCTGATGTCAATCTTCTTGATATGGTATTTTTGTAAATGCACGTGGGTTGCTATTTCTTTTAACTAGCTCAACAAAAAATAAGTTTATTTTTAGTGTTATAAGCTTCAGGGCATCACAATTAGCAGATCAAAATTGCCAGTTGGATTAGTCAACCTTCTGTTTGCTTTAGCAGAAACTATGACAGTGACATTGTTAGCATTCCCACAGGTATTTTGGAAGATTCATTAAGATCAGTTATGGGATCCATTTTTTCCCCAATTTTCATTCTTTTTGGTTCTACAAATTTCATTTTTCAGCTGATGGGGAGAAATTCTGGGCTGATGAGCTCATTTGCAGTAACTCACCTGCAGCTGTATTAGTATAAAAACGTTTCTATTAAACATGTGATGTGTCTTGTCTTACCTGAATTACTGCAAGTAATTCAGTTCCCATGAACATCAATTGCTTGGACTCCTTTTGCTGACGCTGACAAGAAGTTCGTCAGCAATTTTTGGGGGAGTTTTAGAGTAGTCTGAAGTCTACTCATTTTGCAGGGCTGTTAAATGCTGTTGATATAATTCTAATGGCTTTATTTGGAATAGAATCAAGGTTGTGGTAGTCTTGACAAGATCTTGAGGAAAATATATGGCGAAGTATTGAGAAAACAGTTAAATATGGTATAATTTCAGCAAGAAGCTGTCACCAAATTAAGTATTCAAAATGAATTTTTAAGAAAGCATTTTGATGAATGACAAGAGCTAGTGAACAAATGGATGAGCTCCCAAGCCTATTTAGTCTTATTTATAAGCACTTTTGTATCACCTATAGTGTCTTTCAGCATAGTTTGAGCTACCTGGGAAGGACTTGCACGCTCACATCACAGACTGTACCTTGAATTGATACTGAGTAGTACAGAACATAGGTTATTGTTTCATATATGTGTATGTTTATCCTTTGTTACAAATCCTAGGACACAGTCTCAGACTATTCAAGCATAAACCATTGAAGGTGAGGCTCTGAAGTAGTATGGCCCCATGTGGGCAAATTGGTGCTGGGTTAAGCTGAGGACTGTTCTGCTGGTGAACAAAACCCCCTGCTATAGGTGCGTCAAGGTTGAAAGAAAAAAAAAATTAAAAATTCAGTGATCTACCTGTGTGTTAGTGATATTAACTGAACAATTACTTAGTTCTCTGTTTTGCTAAAGCATCTTGACATAAATCAGTCACAGAATTCACATGACTGAGCTGCTTTTGCCCAACCCTTTATGAGAATATCTTTATAAGGACATAAATGTAAGTGTACTACAAATAAAAAAAAAGATTTAGTGTCTTCCTGGAACCTTTATTTCCCCTGTGGTCTGTACTGGTCAAGCCACAATTCAAATAGCTGATGATGGAAAAACAATGTGCTCATTGAAGCTGTTTGCTTTGTCATTTAGGACTGGCACTCACCTGAAAGCTGGCTATGTCATAGGATAACAAGTTTCAATAATTTCTAGTTGAATATTTTTTAGGGGCAGCAGGAGCACTTACATTTTTGTCAGTAGGATAATACTATATTTTTCACTCTTTTCTCTGCCTTTATCAGGTTCATTGTGCCAGTAAGAAAAATCATTTAGGGAGGTTGTTTTATTATTTTGCTCAAATTTTACAATTTATATACTTCCACCTTCTTACCAGACGAAGAATCAAACGATATCAAACACATACAGTGAATTCAAGAGCCCTGTATGTTTTGATGAGTCTGGATTTCAATCTTACAGCTGTTGCTGTGGCATGAAACAGATGTCGTGTCAGCCAGCAACTTCAAAGGGGATTCCCTAGGCCATGAGCATGTGGGAAAATTAAAGCTGATACTCTTCCCCAGGGGAAGTTTGTTCCTTCTGTTTCTCACTTGCATTCCCCATCAGACTCTGTTCTCGGGTCTGCAAATGCTGTGCATATCATGGGCACAGCCTGGTTTAGTTCAGGTTTAGAGATTTTTTTAAGCTTATCTGTGGTTGGATTTTCCTGTTTTGGGTTGTTTCTTTTGGGGTTTTGCTTGTTTTTTAAATTTTATTTTCATTTGTGCAGTGATGCCAATGCTTCCTAAAATCCACGGTCATATTAGTAAAAGATATTTTGAGAACTAGAACTTAGAAGTCTGTAATCTCTATAGAAATCAGGAAGTGCTCTAGTGGTTGATGCTATTTTCCCTGTATTTCCTGCTCTCCTAACTACTGTTTTTTCTCCGGAGCTAGACAAGTTAGGAATGGATCCAGATTGTAGATAGAGCTGAGGAGAGAAGCTGTAGAGAGATATATGCTGGGTTTGTGAAAAGAATAGCTGTCTGTAAGAAATGGGTGCAATAAATGTGATGAAGAATTATTAAGAGGTGTTTTGAAGTGTGCTCTCCACTTGCTCAGGAAAATTCAGTCAGCTCTGTTATTTAGTTTTGTTCCTGCAAAGTCTCAAAAAAAGCTAGCACTCTACATGCAAACTGTAAAATATAAAGCCTATTATACGAACACACTTGTATAAAAACGAAAACATGTAACAAATAGTTCAATTATTTTGGATAGCAAGAATGGAAGCAATTTGAAAAGTAGTTTTGTTTCCCTGCCATCCTGTCCCTCCCTGGTGCTTCTGTGTGTCCTGAACTGATAGTTACCTACTGTTTGACTGATATTTGAGCTGGTGGTTTAAAGGTAAAAGCTTTGCATGTCTTGGCAGATTTCCTGGGCAGTCTATTCATAATGCCTTTAACTTTCCGAGTTATGTGAGACTTTTGGCCAGGTAGTACTCTCACGCTTCTTTAAGATCTGTATGCATGAAAAAAGCTTCCAAGTGCCTTGCCCCCAAATGCAGCTGCTCAAGAGTAATCACTTAACAGTGCTGCAATACTGATTGTTAATTTGGGAGTGTTCACTGAAAATCAGATTGTTTTTCTTGTGTAGGAGACTTGTTCCCTATGAGCATTTAATAATTTCTCTCTTTTCCCCTAATATGTGCGTGGCAAAGATGAGCTAGAAATCCTAAACTTACAAGACATCCACTGGGAGTTAGTTCAGACCTAATAACACCAAAGTGAAAAATACAGCTTGTTTCACGTGAAGTGTTGCAAGCGCATTAAGTTATTTAAACAGTTATCTTTGCAGATTCTTTAATAAAATCTAGCCTAATTTCAATTAGGGAGATCTAAAATGTTCTGTTGTGTGTTTCCAGCATAAATGTTTTATAGATTTACATGTCACAACCATTTTCTGTTTAAGATACTCTATTCTATCATTTTATGCTGTTCTAATAATAATTAGGACCATAATATAAAACATTATAGACAAAATTCTGCCATGATTACCCACCAGCCTGCATCAAATCACTCTGGTAAGTAGGCTGAGGAATTTCTTGTCATATTATACTTTGTGTAAAACCACTTCAGGTAAGGGGGTGTTGTATCACAGTGTTACTACTTCCATGTTCTTTATTGGATCTGCTGTCTCTTTGGTAAAAAATTCGGTGATGCTGGAGAAAATCGAGACTACAGAGGCACTCAAGTGTTGGCATTTTAAACTCCTGTGCTGTAAGTTGAGCACAGGCTTGCTGCATGCCCTTGGTAGATGCAGTGAAACACCTACCCCCTCTCACACCTACGTCTATAGAAGTGAAAAAGGGTTTGCTCAAGTGGAGTGGTTGGTTCTGGAAAATGGAATTGTAATTTTAAGGCAAAAGATGAAAAGCATTGAATATGCTAGTGCTTTTTATTAGTGGTTATTTTCTGAGGTAAATGAAAGTCTTAAATGGCCCTAGCCTTGCATGATATGTAAGATAATAATTCATATTAGCTAGTACATTAATTAACTTTTGTAATGAATGTTCTATGAATTTGTTGAAATGGCTGCTTTATGTTTTGCAGTTCCCAGTGAGTGTATTGAGTGAAATAATTTTTTTTTATTATGTTGCTAAGGCTTGTTTACTGCTACTAAAAATCTAGGGAACATTGATTGTTTTATGTCATTACTTCATTTTTGTGGTTTGCAAAATCCTAGCAAACTTAAACTGAGGTTGGTGAAGGGGAAGGCAGCACAGGATTTCAGCAAGGGCATCTGTAAATAACCATAGAGAAACCCAGGCACAAAGCATGAAAAATCATCTCTGGCCTGCTGTCTGCTACCCTTGTCAAAGCTGTGAATAGCGAGGCACCAAGCCTGAGTGCCAACCGCTGCCTGACTTGGCACTGCCCACACTTAGACACAACTGTGGCAACAGCAGAATAAGTCAAGGAAGACAGGTCTCTGGTAAGAGTGCAAAAGCCAAAGAAGTAGCCATATATATCTTATATATCTTCTCATTCCTACAGTCTGTGCTATCATGATGATCATCTGAGCTCCAATCTTCACAAAATCTGCAAAGTTAAGTAGAATTGCAGAAATACAAGGCAACGGTGGAATGCTCTCCCCATATCTTTTTCTGTAACATAGTAGAGACATCTAAGAAAAACAGCTTATCTAGCTAAAAGCATTACTACCTGGAAGTTTTTTATTCTTTAATTAAAATGCTGGATTGTCAGTAAAATTTCCCAGTGAATGGAAATAGACTGCTTAGGCACCCTTTGATCTGAGCTGGTGTTGATCTCCGTGTTGGCTAGTGAACCTTCCAAGACAGATCTTTTGACTGGGTATTGACTCCTAGGGTGCTATGGTAAATGACAAGAGTTTTGGCATGGTTAGCTCTTAAAAAAAAACCCTCCTAAAGAAGTAGAAGAAGCTTTACAAGGAACTTTGGCTTCTAGTTTTATCCTGAAAACATCAGAATTGCATATGAAAGCAATTTATAATCTGTCACAAAACTCTGTTTTGGCATATGTTTTCTTAATTGAACTTCTGAGGATGTGTGATTCCATTGTGTCTGTTTAAGGAAGGACTGCAGCTCACCTGTTTCACATATTCACAGCTAAGCTCAACTCTCATCTTTATTCTGCACAGCACTGCTATTTCTACTAAAACCTAATCCATTATTCATAACTGCTTCTAATTTTGGCCTAACTTTGAACTGGAGATAATTGGAATGTCTCCAATTGTCTCATGTTCACACATCAAAGAGCATCAAGTCAGAAGTTAGCATTGTTCTTGTGGTGTATGTATGTGCATCTTTTAAAGAGTGAGGAAATACTTTTTTGTTAGTGATATTAGGATATTCCACTTTCTTCTTTCAAAAATAAACGGTAATGAATTTGAAATTTTAGGGAAGTGGTGCCATAGGTTATCATGCCCAATGCTGCAGATCTGAGTATTAGTACAAAACTTGTTAGTGGCAACAGAACTCATTTAAGTGACTTCAGTAGGTTTTAGATAAAGCCCCAAATAAAGGTTGATGTTCAGTGTTAATCCCTCCTTTCCCTGTGGTGCTGCAAGATGGTTGTACAGAAATTGTCAGCACTTCCAGGTATTCTAGGTATTCTATTCTCTTTATTTGCTTTCCTTGTATCTGCTTTCTCTTTTCCAACCCCCAAACTCCACTCAAATTCAGGTGAAACTAGAAAGGAAAGGAAGGGACAATGAGAAGATTCTCACTGTTCCAGCAGTGGGATTTGCTGGGTGATCCCTGGAGGGCTGCAGTGTGCATGGTCTTGCTGTGCTGAATTAGCCTTTGGTGCACAGCAAGGTTATGGCTTGAAGTTACACCTGTTTCCTAGGACACTGACAGTGCAGCAAGATACAAGAGTTCAGCAGGAATGAGGGACTTGCTGAGTATCTGAGGCTGTGATGAGGTTGAGGAGAACACGGGTTAGATTTGTGCTGAAGGTTGCTGCTTGAACTGCTTTGCATTGCAGCTGCTTTGAATCTGACCACATTTAATGAAGGAAATTTTGAGATTCCAGCGCATCACATTCTGAATTCCTGTTGGAAATTTTGCAAATATCCCATAGTAACTACAGTTGTTCAAATCTTCCTGCAACCTCACAAATGTGGCAGTGCCCTTCTCCCCCTGTAAACCAGGTGCAGTTACAGCCTCTCACCAGAATATGCTTACAGACATTTGCAGTGTATGAAGTGCTGAAAACTTTTTCAGGGATTAGTGTTAAACACTGAAGTGCTTTACTGTGTAATTTACAATAAGCCATGTTGCTTTTTATCTAAAATCACAGGTCACTGTTTTAGTTACTGAGCCAAATGGTCTCATCTTTTTATTAGTACTGTTTTTCCTTATTTTTCTTTCCTCCATATTGTATTGATATGCTTGGTTCAAAGTCTGGTTCTGCATATATTTTGTGTTTTAAATGCAGATAAAAATTGCCTCTCTAAGAGCAAAGATTTAAAAATTTTGCTAATTTTTTTTTAAACTCTGGATATATGATCTCTGTAAAAGTGACTACTAACATTCTACACTCCTAGGAGTGCCACTGAACTGAGCACAGCACTCCAAATTCTACAGCACTGAAGTTACATCCCAGGTTAACACACATAGGAAGTGCTTAGATTTATCTTGAAGTTGCCCTTGAAATTGAGTTTCCTTCCAAGATCTCTGCTCAGTTTAGAAGATAACCAAAGTTTTTTATAGACTGGAAGTGGTTGATATATCTTCATTGGCAGGAGATTAAAAACTAGCAAAGTACAGTTTGAACTGGATTCAGCATTTGCAGACAGCAGGAAGATCAGGTTAGAGATATAACTAAACTATAACTAAAAATCTAGTCTCTTGTTTTATAAGTAGTTCTTGTCTGCACTTTGCAATTCTCCTTTTCATATTGTTGACTAATAAATAGTGCAAAGTGTTGATTAAAAAAATATACATTTTTCTCCCTTGCAAAGAATGATTTATACCATGCCTGTTGGGCAGTCAGGTAGTTTATTTTAAAGTCACCTAAATGTTTTCAGAAATTGTTATTAAGTATCTTGCTTTGTTCTTTTTTGAATACTTTCATTTTGTATTTTGACTAAAATAGTTCATATTTGAAGTATTGAAATAGTTAAAAAGGAAAAGGTAAGATGTTTAAGAATTCTGTTATGCTCAAATGCTCCCAATTATAGCTTTGAAGGTGATAGCTCTAATTTTTCTGTGACACTGTTTGCTGTTGTGTGCTAACCAGTGAGCTTACAGGTAAATTCATGGTTGATTTTTTGAATGGAAATAAAATTGTACCCTTGGTTGGGAACTCTGGTCTGAGAATTGGTCTGGAATATTGCAGTAGAATAAAATAATCTGGAGTTTGGCTTTGAGGAGCAAAATAGCTGCTCCCAGAAGTTACAGCTATGGATGAGTCCAAGCACTACCACAGTTGAAGCCTTCTTGCTTTGACACATTTGGCTGCAAGTGGATGAGTTTAAAGAGTTTTCTGCAACTATGTTGCTTTTGAAAGATTTAAATGCTGATTCAACTGGTAATGATATTCTGTCTTTTAAAAACATTAATCAGGTCTTTCAAATTTGATGGTTCACAATTCATATTACAAAGGAAGTGTGCTTACAACTACTTTTACAATAATTATAATGATATTTCACATTATTTTTAGTCAAGCTTTTCTCATGTTTAAATATCTTAAAATTTGCTATTGCACTTATGCTCAGAGTATATGGAGTTGAGATTTATTTACTTTTAAGTACAAAAGGCTTTAGACACACTGTTGCTGTGTTCTCTTTTACCCATAAGCAAGGACCTCTCATGGGCATTGGCAATACATGTGGATTTCTTTTAAGTAATCAGTGAGTTTTTGTCTGTCCTTCTTTATTTTTATTTTTTTCCCATATGAAAAAGTGACCTTTGTTAGAAACAGGTAGCTGTCAATACAGTCCTCAAACCTGAGCTGGCTGAGTAATCTGCTCATTTTTCTGATTGCTTTGAGAAGCATTCCTGTACGGCTATGGCAAATGTCCCAGCATAATTTTTCATATCCTTTTAGTGATAATTTGTGCTCAGTTTTCAGCTGCAAAGGACTAAAAGAACATTTCAAGCCCACACAGTGTCTGACGGGAGCTCGTGACTGGAGCAATTTGGAACAGCAGGCTACATGTTCTCTGTTGTAGCAGAGAAAGATGGTCAGGATTTGGTTTAGTTAGGGTTTCTTTTTTAGCATTATTCAAATACAGCTGATATCTACCAGAAAAAAAAAATTGAAAATCAGCAATTGCTTTTATTTACTTTCATGCTAGCAGAATAAATAATTTGGTAAGACTATGAGAAAATAGAGGATGAGGGTTGATTGAAGATGCAGAGGAGTTTGCTTCTTAACATATGAACAATAAGGAAAGAAAAAATCAGCCCACGAAAGGCATCACTCACCTTGTAAGCTTTTAACCTTTCCCCCAAAGGTTTGTCCTGCAAATCCCTTGAAGTCCCATGTTCAGCTACCAGCATTTTTTGCTACCCATCTTTTCCTTCCCCTCCTTCAGCCATCTTCTTCCCCCTTCCCCCACTTCCTATTAAAAGGAAAGCTGCTGAGAGCTCATAAGTAACAGACTGATGCTTTCAATCAAAGGAGAGAGCTGAATAGCCTTCCACGGAGAGCGAGTGCAGCGGATCTGGAGTCAGGGCCCCTTCATTAATGAGAAAGGAATCTGTTCACCTTCTGAAATCTTTCAGTGCTCCCTTAAGCTGCCTGAACCACACAACTTGCATTTCACGCAAATTTCCTCACTGTGACTACAGTTCCATTTTTCTCTTTCTCTCCACCATCTCTTGAAAACTAAATATGCAAAGGTAATTTCCCTGCTCTTGCTGGGTCCATGATCTTTCTCTGCTCATTAGGAGATGCCATTTCAAATTAATTTCTTCCCCTGGCCCCCAAACCCTTGGTTTTGGTGAAAAAAATAGTTGGGCTTAGAATTAAATGCAAGAAAATATAATATTTGCATCAGGCTTGCCAGGCATCTGTGCAGTGCAGGTCCAAACACTGGTTTTGATTCTCAAGCTCAGTGGTTTCCCCTGGCAGTTTTTTCACTCAAACATCTTGTTTCAGTTCACACCGGTTGAGTTTTGTATTGAGTTTACAGGGGTTACAACAAACCTTGGAAATTCAAATGCAAAGCTCAACTGAAACAGCTGCTGTCCTCTCTTTTGTTCCAAACTACATTACCACCTAAGATGCTAAAATCATCCTTACTCCCTGAAGCCTAGCTCAGGTTTGGTGAAAACCTCGCAAACCTAGCATGGTACCTGCTTCATTTGGGAACATTTTATTAGCTCATTTTAAAATTAATTCTATGTCACAAATATGAATTTGACCTCAACAGCGGCTCATAATTTCATTTCACGTGTCGTCAGAAATAGAAAGGCAATTTTTTTCATTATTTAGAAATTGAATTCGTTTACTGCATCTGTATCTGTGCTGTCCATGATGTGAAAGGAATAGTTACTGTCAGTGGGAGAATAAAGCAGTGGGGAAAGTCATCACATATGATTTCTGTCAGATGGATCTCAGCTTGCACAGAACAAGTATCCAGTTGTTACTCTGTGGATGGTCTTAATGCTTTGGGGAAAAATATTTTGATAGCATTCCTGCTGCGATCACAAAGGTAAATATAAATTATTTTTCTTGTTAAAAGTATGGGGGAAGATGCATTGTATGTAGGAATGTGAATTGGAAAGGAATGGGAATTGATAAGAAATGGGTGTTTTATAGATGCAGCGTAGCCAAGCATTGGTTTAGGTTCTGATAGTGCCTTTGACATGAGGCAGTTTCAGTTCTCATTCTTACATGGAAGCAGTTATGTTATGCTCAAAATTCAGACTGAATAGTCAAATTCAGACTTCTTTTGGTCTTTAGATCCATTTTACTTCAAGAGTTACAATTTTCTATTAATGCATGACTGATAGTGAACATTTTTGTGTTTATCTCCCTGGTGGAACCATGTAGTATGACTTTTTCTACTAAGAAAGAGAAAATAGCTTTGATTGTTGAGTTCTGTTTGTTATTTTATGTTGATGTTACACACATCTTGAGGATATAGTGACTGACTGACTCTGAAAATCGAGTGAAAAGTACATAGGATTCTTGAATAAAGGAGAGATATCTTGTCAAAACAAGCCCTGTGCGATAAAGATTTCCATGGCAGAAAAGAACGAGGAGAGAATGTACAACTGGAATACTGTGTATGGGATGTTAATTGCTGTGGGTGCTGATTGCTTGCTAATTTAAACAGATACTGTGCATGCTCAAAACCAGGGTATGAAATGCTGGCAGCAGCTTTCTCTGCCTGACAATCATGTAAAAGAATATTCTGCGACTGGAATTAGAGATAAAGCTCTGAGATTATGGGCACAGGCAACCATGTTTCCACTTGGTTGTTGGGTTTCTTTCATGTCTTAACTAATTTAAAGGAAGATTAAGAACAATTGGGTCAGAACACAGGGACAAAGGTCTCAGGAGCAGTAGTGCTGCAGCAGTGAGCGAGTGATGCATCCCGAGGACATCACTGCAGCAGGCGACTGTGACGTGCCCAGCAGTGGCAGTGTGCTGTGGCTCAGCCGCTGGCACACCAACCAAGTGGGGAATATCCTGAGTGTTTGTGTTCTGCCCATGCCTGCTCTTCCTGCTGTTGGGTGGCAGTCCTGCTGGCAGGCTCCAGAGCAGCCTAGGCAGTACAGGGGAAGAGTTTGCTTCTCCTCTCCAGGATGTACCATCCTGCCAGGAGCCTGTGTGCTCCTGGGACCCTCTCACCTGCCTGGGGAGCTCAGCCTCCCTGCCCAGCCTCGCGCCCCGGTGCTCCCCAGATGGCTCTGCCACCTCACAGTCTGTCTGGCTACTCTCTGCCCTTTGAAAAATTAAGAGATTGAAGTTTTAAAGTATAAGACTGTCCTTCTTTCCTTGCCTGGTGCTAGTGTTGCTTTGAAATGTAGCCCGTGTTCCACGGTACTTCAAAGAGGCCGCTGAGACTCAGGGTGAGCTCTCCCAAGACGCCGATCCCGAGGGATTTGTGTGTGTCCATGTGCTCCATGAGTGCCTCGGGGCCGTGGTGTGCCAAAGCCAGGCAGCGAGGGGGTCCGGCTGCAGTCCCCAAACCCTCGGAACCTGGGGAAGGCAGAGCGGGAAGGAGCTGTCCTGGGTCACACGCTGGGTGAAGCGTGGGCTGCAAGGAGAAACCTGTCTCTGGTTTCTTCTTTCTGAGCGTTTGGCTTCCATTTTGCAGTGTTGCTTGGCCTCACCCCTCTGGAAGCACAGGGATTGTTTGAGTCCCCGTGGTGCAGTGACCTGCTTTTTTCACGATTTTTCCAGTTAGGATCACTAGGAAGAACAAAACTTCTAGGCACAGCTGAAGCTCCTTGCAGTTATTAAAACTTTTGTGCAATGCTGTAGCAGTAAATGGCAAGAGAAATTTCAAGGACTGCTTGATTGTGAACTGTTCCCTGCAGATGGGCCCAGAAGAAGTTTATTTAAAACTTGTGTTCCTATTTCAGTTTTCTGAGGGGGGAGCATTCAGGCCCAGTTAAATTCTGCTGAACAGAAAATAAACTAAATTTCTGTGTCGTCTATCTTCTGTATCCTTATGATTTTTGAATTGATTAAAAACTTCTTTACTGTTACGAGGCCTGCTGTGAATTTTTCAGGTAGGCAAAGAGTGTGAGCCTTTGAATTATTTAAGGCTGTGCTGGAACAGTTACGTCTTTACTTTCTATCGCTACTAAATTTCAGAAAAGGCTAAGAAGGGTAAAAATTATCTCTGTTTATTCATACAAAACATCTCTGCAAGTCCCACTGTTGCCCCAGAGGAAGGACCATCCTTAAACCAATTTAAAATTTGGGGCTGTAAGCCCAGAGCCTTCAGTTTTGTTACTGCTGAGGTTAATGAGTCAAGGGTCATGGCATTAATCAGTGACTATGGTGCAGAACAGAGTTGCTAAACTTGTGGTGAAATCTGAGCTTGCTGTCATGGGAACAGAGTGGGGAAGGCAGCACTTGGGAAGAGCCTTACGCTGGCCAGGGGGAGAGCCTGGCAAGGGCACCGCAGCCTGGAGCACTGCTTTAGTGCTGATCACACCTGTGCATGTGTGTTTAGTCTTAATTTATGGATTTTCCTCTCTCCTTTAACAAGTCTGCTGGGGTCTGTTTCCTAAAAATTCAGGTCAACCATCACATGCCTGGTCATTGGTCTGAGTGGTGAGAAAGTACCAAGGAGGAAGGGCAAACTCCACAACCCCTGAAGTTTCTGAGATGTTATCTCAGTCCAGCATGACTGATGCCCTAAATTCTTCTTTACTCAGTTCACAAGTTTTCTTTATCACAAACAGCCCTTAAAGAAAGGAGCTGTTAGCAGTGTGTACAGCTTTTACAGTGCAGTTCTGAGTCATGATCCTGGAAGGTGCAGAGTAGATGTAATGCCTGTAAATTTGTTATTATTAATTACATGAGAGGACTACTTCATGCAGATTCTCCCTTTCTTTCATGCACTCAGCCTGACTTATTTTTATAGTTTAATTTGTGATCAAAACAGGAAGATGCTGCTTTTGTTAAGAAATCTATCTAAATTAAGAGACTGTTATTTCTTTCTTTAGAATATACAAATCAAATTTCATGGTCTTATTCAAGGCAGAGAATCTTTTCTCCTGGGTATCACCAGTCTACAGGGAAAGTTATTGCACTTTAATATAATTCCTGAAACATTAATCACAGGGACTATAGTTTTGCAAGAGGCAAAGCTTTAGTTGTTTACAGTCTGTTAAGCTATTTATTTACTGTGTGTTCTCACTCCTCCCTTAAGACCTTCAGAAATGAAAAATATAAGGGGCTAGCAGTTCCTTTTCTTATTTAAGTATGCAAACGTGGTTTTCAGATTTTTTTTCCTGCAGCAAAAGCAAGGTCAGAAGATCTAGAAAATAATGTGTCTGAAAGAGATTCTGGTTATAATTTGAAAGCATTCAGTACTGCTGCCTGGTCTTAGTCCTAAAATACGTACGAATGACCCACAGCACAAGTCAGAGAAACCTGGCAATTGATTTATTCTGTCCACAGTCTCTGCCCATCGACCTGGGCACGATGCAGAGCTAATTTGGGTCTGGTCATGCCCTGTCTGAGATTGGTGTGTTTCCTGCAGCTTTGCTGTCCTAACTTGCCTATCTCTTACAAGTACTGCAGCATTACTCTTCTCATTTCAAGCAATTGTCAAAGCCAGTGATAGATTTTGTTCGGCCTCATGTCTGCAGACACCAGTGTGTGAGATAAATCTACCCTCAGTGTGGTAGGGCTATTGGAGTTTACTTTCAAACATCCAGTTTGGCTGAAAGGGTTGCATGTGTTACTGAGATCTGCAGTATCAGTTTTAGGATTCAGTTACTCTGTCTCGTAAGGCAGGATATTACTTGAAAAAAAACAAAAGCACAGGAAGCAACATGCATTTCTGGTATGGGTTGGTAGCAAAACCAGCAATAGGATACCTATTGCTGATGATAAACATGTAGAGTCCCTAAAAACAAATTAAATTTCGGCCAGACTATTTCTAGCCTCTGTTTTCCTAACTTCTTGTTTTTTGGTGGATAAATTATATTGGTATTCCTCTTGCAGGTTGTTTATTTCATTTTAAAACCTGTTTCTCATTTTAAAAAAAATTAATACATATATCATAAAAATAACTTATTTTCAGTCTTCTATTTTTTACTGCTGGTTTCCCAAACTATTTCCTTCCTCAAGGGATTTAAATATATGAACTTCTAAATACAGAGATAGGCAATTTCTCTCCTTCTGTTTCTTTTCTTTTTAGGGTATTTAATAACTTTTTTAGTGCCTGTGAGGCTGGAGCCCTGGAGATTTGAAGCCTCTTTCATCCTCCAAAATGTCAGCAATTTCAAAGAAGTGGGTTCCTGTACACTTCTTTTGACATGCTCTATAGATCTTTTCGAACTTGGCTTGGAAGCTCTTTCTCTGCAGCTGAGAGGGAGTGCAGGCAGGGGACACATCTACACCTGAGACTCTGGCTAGAGCCATCACCAGGGAGGGAAAGCACCCTGACACAAGCAAGCTGTGCACAGTCCAAATGACTGACAAAGCTCTTTGCATCTTCACCCTCTTCCTTGTGAAGTTTGCAAAGTATCAGGCTCATAGAGCTGAGAGCCAGCGTCAGGCTGTCTTAGCTTTCTGTTCCTCTGGTGGGAAGACACATTGGAAACCATCAAACAGAACCAGCGGTGGCAAGTCCATTTCTGTCACAGTCTGTGATCTCCACAGAGCAAGAACTCTCAGCCTTCACCTAAAGGTTCTTCTTTCTGGGTTGCAAAGTGCCAGGGGGCAGAGCTGGAGATTTGCTAAGGCTCGAGTGCAGGACTCCGGCACATCTCTTCAGTTAGACCAGAAGATGATGGGGAGTGAAGGGAAGCAGGGAATTGGAAATAAATCCTCTTCCTGGTAACCAAACCCGGCAGGGGCACTGAAGAAACCAGCAACAGAGAGGGCAGGAGAGGAATGTAATTAACGCTGCCCAAGACAGCTGGGCCACTTATTGGATTAGCAGGGAGAAGCGATCAGGGCAGAGCGCACGGAGCTGCTGGGGGTAGCAGGAGGGGTGGATGCGCTGGGAAAGCTGTACGTGGAAGCAGGGAATGCAGAAGAGAGGGTGAAGAAGTGGGAACACTGAACTGGGACAAGGCCAAATAGAGTATGCAGCAGTCTTTGACGCTAAAGCTATTTAAAACTTCTGAAAAGTTATTTTTTCCGCACAGGTGTAGTGCATATTACTTTTTTCTATTTGAGGAAAGGAAGGTGCTTCCCATGTTAATATGAATGAAGAGTTTCAATGCAAATGTCCTCTTAGATTTGTTATCTTTTCTGGGCAAAAATAAATGTTGGTAGGGTTTTGTAAACAAAATATCTGTGCGCAACAAAAATATCTATTTAATTGTTTTTTAAGATTGTATATTGTGATGTTGGGGAATGGTTGCTTTTTCCTTTTGGTCTGTGCTCCGGATTTCATTATTTTGTAAAGTGTGAAGAGTACAGCTGTTGTATCACTTGGATTTTAATGGTTTAAACAAAGGCATAAGTGTAACGTAATTAGAGAATATTGTTTGATAATGCAGGAAGGGATTTTCTGAACATTTTTATTTGGGAGATGAACTGTACCCTTCCGAAAGGAAAAAACGTTCTAATTCTGGCTGAAACCTCCTCCCACAATTTTCATCCCTTGAAGCATGAAAAAATTGATCCACTCTTCCTGAGCAATCCTTAGAATTTTGGTTCTTTTACATTCTCAAGGTGCAAACCATAGTTTTTTGATGTAAAAGCTGTTATTGCATCTTAATTAAAGTCTGCACAGTAATTTCCTAAAGGTAAGACTCTGCAGACCATGAAGATACATGGTTTGAGTTTATTGAGGCTTGGAGTAATATTTATGAGTATAGATAGATGAATCTCATTCAATTTAAATATCCTAGAGTGTATTTAAAGCACATTAATTTAAACTGAATCCATAATATTTTTCTTTCTCTGCTCACCTTCAATTTTTGCAATCTTTTTAAATAGAATGTTAATTGCCTGTCAAATTGTTCAGTAATATACCAAAAGTTTCTATTAAAAAAAAATCTGGGATTATATTAAGAGAAACTCTACTCAATTTAAAAAAAGAATGACCAGTTTATGATCAGGGTGAAAGGATTTCTAGCACTTAAAAAAATCTTAGCAGTTGTGAAAAGGATCAAAGCAGCAACCTGGAATATGTATTTACATATGTGTTTTTAAGAAATAACATTTTATATAGAAGAAAATCTTGGATGTTCTGTCTTTTCCTCTTGATGCTTTTTCTACTCCCACGGAAATAAAACAAGCCATCTAGATGCAGTGTCCTGGCATGCTAAACTGGAGTCAAATACACAGTGCTTGTTCTGCTTCATGTTGCTTTATCCTTTGAGGCATACAAGAATCAAACTTGGAAGCTCTTGTTTTCTGAGATCCTGAGGCTCCCAGGCTATCACTCTGTGTGTCTTCTTCTGCCAGGGGTGGTACTGAGTGGGATAGATGTGCTATAGCTTCCCTACTGCATATAGGAATGTTTATTTTACTTATGGGATGCTAATTGCTTAGCTGTCCTGTTTTGCAAAGCTGTGTGAAGATAAGGAGAAGGAAGAAAGGAAAATTCAAACCCTAGGTTTGGTGCTGTCAGAGGGAGTGGGTGTTGCATGTGGGAGGTAAAGGTGTAGGTAAAAGGAGTGACATTTACTGAACTTATTGCTCAGGCTCCTTGTAGTTCAGCTGTGCCTACTGATGGTATTTGTAAAGCAGCCCACATGTGAAAGAGGGAAAACTGACCTAATACTGAAAAAGGTAAAAAGAAAAAGAAATCTCCAACTTTCATTCTGTCTAAATCTAAAAACATGTTTCGCAATTCAGAGTAGTCTTTTTTGCCTTTGGAGCTGTCAGATCTGTCACGTACCAAGCCTATATCAACAAAGGGCATGTATTACATTAGAAGTGTTTAATGCCAGTAAGTAAAGCCTGTTGAAAACACGAGAGCAGGTGTAGGGGTCTTTAGCTATTAACTGCTCTGATTAGGTGGATGCCATATGGCTCAGCTGTGCAGTTCTCTGGACTGAAGTTTCAGCTGTCCTGCATGAGTGAAAGATCTCCAGCTGAACATGCCACAGGAGACTATTGGCACAAGGTTTCCTGCACACACAGCAAACCAACCTGCTCTTTACTTAATCTTTAAACTTTTGATAGGTAAAATTAGCTAGGCAGCACTCTGACCATGTTGTTATTTACTCCAGTGAAAAAACGAAAATCTTCGATAAGTTGTTTTCATTAAGCTCCTGAAGGATAACTACTGTGAAGGCGATAATTTAATATGTAGTTGTCAAGTTTGGGATTAATGTATTAGGAGGCATAGTTAGTAAAAATCAGTACTTGTCACATCTGTGTGAGTCCCATGAGCTATAACCCTCTTGAACATCTCTGTTGTTCCAGTCGCTTTCAATTTTGTTTCCTACTCTGCAGAATTTCCCAGGAGATGCGATGGGTCAGTAGCAGGCCAAAGATGGGCTTTAGACCTTATCTAATCAATATTGTGACAAACGTAATGAAAGAAGCGATGTCACCTTGGAATCCCAGTGCATTTTATCAACTTTGCTCCTAATGGGATGTGACAGCAAGGCTGACCTGAGTCTCCTCAGGACAGGACAGAAGTTGTGCAAGGGTTGGTGCAGGGGTGGCTGTGTGACAGAGGGTAATCTGAGTCCATGACAATTGCAGCTGAAGATTGAAACGAGAGGTCCTTACATGTCAAAGCATTAAATAGATATTCTAATAACCTTCATTTCCAAGTGGACTGTTTATGCATTTATTATACTTTCAGCTCCTCTAATAAGTCATCTGCATGAAAAAAATGGTAACTTGCTCTGTTTCAGTGGGAAAGTTATAAGGTTGGTTTCACAAATTAGAAAGCAGGAATCACTGTCTTTATGTATTCCAAGCAAAGCACTTTCACCCAAGTTCTCTGTAATGATTTTTTATTTCATTTTGAATTGCCCCTTTTTGCAATCACATGCAATAAGATCACTTGTCCACCAGTATGTGACTTCTCTATGAGGCCAAAATCAATGATAACTTTTGCCCTGTGATTTCCTCCCTTAGTACTTCTTTATCCGAAATTTAGTGCTACCTTGGTAGACTTCACTGATGCATTCTGGTGTGCAATCTCAAATTTTTGTCCTTCTAGTTTAGAAACTGGTTTTAGCAGCTTTGCTAAAGATTGCTTTTTATGATAACTTCATTTTCTGTGATCAGGGTTGTATATATTACCAAAACTGACAAGTTTTCGCCCTTAACTCTTATGTTTCCTCTTCCTCTGTCCAGTTAGGTTCACCTAACTGACCTCGTCTATTACATTTAGAGTTTCTCTGCTCTTAAGTGTTGTCCCCATTCTGTGATGCTCCCTCTAAAAAGTTGTTCTCAAGCCATTTGCTTGCTTTGTCTCTTTACCTTTAACTTTCCCCCTCAAGATGAATGGCAATTACTGTCAAAATGTTCTCATGCATAGAAATCCTGTGACATGTTGATCACTTGGATATCTGGAAAGTTGCAGAGATATTACTAAAGTGGCTATCAGTGTTGGTCAAAAAGCTCTTGAATGTTCTTCTCTCTCATTGGGGAACTGACCTTTAAAGTTTCCCATGAAAATTTACCAAATTCTTCTCTGTGCATATGATTCTTTAATATGAAAAAATATATTTTGTCCCTTAATGTAAGAGCAAGTTGTTTCTCAATCTCATTTTCAGTTATTCAAGTTTTCTATATGAGGATTTCCATAAATTGCCTTGTTATGTAAACAGTGGAGCAAAGCTGCCTTATACTTTTTCCTAATCCTGCAATTACATTCTGTAGAGCCTTTTTTACTTTCCTTAATATGAAACTAAACCCTCCTCTCACCTACTCCTTTACATAACCAATGCACTAAGAATTGTGGACATGACAGCTAAATCCAGCTTTTAAATCCCAGCCACAGTGACTGTGTGCTGTTGCTGCTCAGTATTTCTTTCTAATAAGCTGTACGCAGTGCAATATCTTATTAGTTAATTTGGAAACCTTTTCTCAAGGGATTGCACGACTTATGTGCATCAGGCCCCTACCAATCCACTTAAAGCTTAAATTCACCAGACAGAGAAACTTAGTCCAGAATTGGATCTTATTTGTTGCAGCAGAAACCTTAATTTCCCTGTAAAGTACCACAATAGTATTTTTGATGTAACAGAAGTTAAAATGAAAATACCCCTTCACAATTTTTTGAAAGTAAAACCTATTTTTTTTATCTCACAGAAAATCTTTTTTATTCTGTTTCATAAAGTAACAGAAGGTGCACGTTGCAATTCAGATATTACTCTTGAAATTTCAGTGTTGCTGCGTAACTTGGAGAAAGAAGGACTAAGAGAAATCTTTGAGAAAAAATACCTATCTTTGATGCAAATATCTGAAGTTTGATTGCTGACGTTCTGGAAAGCATCACCTGAGTTTGGGATGGGTTGACTCCAAAAGACAAAAAGCAACTCTGCAGGGGAATTTTGATTCTGTGTTTGTGATGCAGTGTACTGCATCGCTTTAAACCTGCCGTCTCACTTGGTGAATATTCATTCAAATCTGTTTCTGTCTTTGCTGTTATTCCACTTAAGAGCAAGGAAAAGTTCATGTACCACAACAACACGAAATATTAACCTCTGTTTCTATTTCTCCACACCACCGTTGCATAAATCTACCACCAGGTAATCTTCCTTCTGGGTGGCATCAATTCATTATAAGTGACCTAATCATGACATAATACACAGAATAACCAGTGAATTTATAGCCTACATCACGACTTTAAACATGTTTTCTCTGTAGCATAACATTAAATTTCATTGTCACGCATGGCTGTGTGTGTGGGTGGCTGAACTCTGCCATAGCCAGCCCAGAGTTACTGTCACCGCAGTGTTCTTAGAGCCGTACGTGGCTCCTAAAACACCAGCAGAACGTGGAGCAGCAGCCAGAACAGCACTGTGCAGACTTACCTGGCTCTCCAGGACCATGTCCTCTCGCAGCTGGGGCACCCTGCAGCTGTCCCTGCTCTGCTGCCACGGAAGCCAAGAGCTGCTGTGCCGCTCCTCCGTCCGCGCTCAGGCAGAGCGAGCGGGGAGTGTGGCCAGCCCCTGCTTTCCCTTACCATTACACCCAGAAAAAACGAAAGTGCTGTGGGAGGTGCTGTACCAGGGGAAATTCTGAGTCTCAGCCTTCCATTACGTAGGTGTCATGTGCTGGGCACTCACTGGGAACTTCCATTCCTGCTGTCCTTAAGCTGCAATGAAACCAGGGCTGCTCTGCTGCTCCCGCTACGCTTGGGGTTATAGGAATTGACATGCTATAGTTATACCAGTGTGCAGATGTTGGGAAGGAAAGGAAGTAGGTTTTGGGCAGGCATTTCTAACTGGCTGCTTTCTTATATCATTGCTGCTAAAAATTCTCAAAAATTCCTCTTTCGGTGTAGTATGTCTTAATTTGTTGTTTTTCTGGGGGCTTTTTGTTGGTTTGGGCTTTTTGGCAGTTTTGTTTTGCTTTCTTTTTTAAATATGAATTTCCTATAAAACTTCATAGAAGCTGTGCACAATATATTCTATGGAAATCTGACAGCCAGGAGCTAGAATTAAAACTGTTGACTTTACTTTTTTTTAAAATCAATTTTCAGTTGACCATTCTTTGTACTTGATTTTTGCGTAGCAGTACCCAATGTATACAATACATTCTTTAAAAGCTCACTTAAATCAGACAGGAAGAATTTTAGATGCATTCTTTTTGGAGAACTGAATCTGTAATAACAAGAAATGAGACATTCTCTGCGTTCCATGAATGCACAGTGTAAAATCTTCCAAGCAGAGGCAAACTAGTAAATAGTGAAAGGAATATCCTATGTAGGTGATTTAGTTTGCAGTTAGTAAGGAGATCATGTTAGTGGTGAGGTTGGGTTTGGTTTTGTTTTGTGTAAAGGTATAGAAGTTTTAATGATTTAGAAGTAAGGAGACTGGGGAAACAATAGTTGCAAAGAATGAGGAAGAAAGCACAGATGTGATGGCAAAAGACAATGACATAACTTTATGGAAATGGAACTGGCATTTCTATTGAGGAAATGGGAAGCAATCATTTAGAAAGGGAAGGTAAGAAGATAGGGAACATGATTATATGCTGGTAGAATACTTTTGGAAGAGCTTAGTGGAATGCACTTAATTTAGGCTTTCAGAGGACGAGGTTTCTGCAATGAACACTAGCGATGGATAAGAACGGTTTGACTTTAACAAGTGAGAAGTGGATGACTGAGGAGCACAGAATGAGTCCCACAATCAGAGATTTGTCTGAAGTGACTGAAAGAAAGGATGGTGAGCAGGGGAGTGTGTTTTGAAAGCAAATATCAACAATATTGAATTCTACAATGAGCTGTTACTTCAGTGTCCTTGTCTGCATTTCCTAGTGCGCAGTTTGGCTTCAAATAGTTCCAAGATGCATTCCTCTGCTCCCTAATATCTGAACTAAATTTTATTCAAGTCTAAGACTGCCCAATGTGATTTCTGAACAATACAAATCTCTAACTACAAATTATCCTACACCGGTGCTTTCAAATTTTAAAAAAAACCCTTTATGTAAGACTCATATAAAGTAAAATAATACTTACTTTGCATTTCTTTACAGCAGCATTGCACAGTGGTTCTGCCATCCAGCCTTTCCCAGTGGGTGGACTTCCAGCTATTTCACTCTATGATTTTTGTCATGTGTCTTGCCTCCTTCCCCTTAAAATGAGGGGTGCAATGGATTACTATTAGAACACACTGCTATTTTGCACTGAAAATGCATTGTAGTATCAGGGTAAAATTTGACATAGTTTTAGAGAGGGGAGGATCATAAGCAGGAAATAGCACAAATTATGGTATACAAAAAAGGTAAAAAGGCAGAATTTTAAATACTAGGTGCCAAGAGAAAGGCAATAGGAAGAGTTGGAAGGATTAAACGCCCCCCAAACTCAAATCCACCAGTGACAGCCATGTTGTAATAGTCATTAAAAAGTTATTTTCAGTAAAATCCCAATATTTATATTGATAAGTTGACTAGTTGTTAAACTGTTTCACAAAAACCTTGGAATTGAGAATTTTGTTCCTTAGTGCAGTTATGATCGTAGAAGAATATGAATTTTTTTTTTCCTTCTTGAGGGGTAGTGTCATGGCATAAAGAAAAGTGACAGTACAATCATATCTCATCAGGATGATGGATACATCCTTAACAATATATGTTTAAATGTGGCATAAAAATAAAGAATATAGAGAAACTGGCGGCCATTCTGTTGACACCTAAGATAAAATGGATTGAAGAGAATCCAGGTGTCAGCTGTTCAAAGACACATTGTACTTATTGTAGATACAGATTATTCACCACAGAACAACTTGAAAACAATCTTGTAGGTTTTTAGTAAGACCTCCTTTTATTTTTTCTTTTTTTTTCTACAGGAAATCACTGTCGCTGTATTACTAAGCTGAACTTTATGTTGGTTTAGTACTGCTGATTTGGGAGCAGTTTGTAGTTTAAAGGCTTTTTTTTTTTTTTTAATATGAAATTAAAGTGGAGCTGTGAGCATCCTGGCTGGCACAGCCACACGGGGCTCTTTGACTTCACTCATGGCACTGACCTGAGCTGTTTTTCTCTGAGCAGATATTTCTTTAGCACTGAGACCTCCACCTTTTACACATTTGATTTAGTTGCTGGAATGAAATATAGGGGGAACTTGACACACAAGTGGAATAAGCACACAAAACTCATTTCCCTTGAAAATGAGACTAAAAATTAACACTTCTTTGTCCAAAAGCATAGTATGTGACTGAATGTAAAAATATTTACATCAAGTAGGGTAGGTGTCAGTTATGAGAGTAGTTTTATGGCCATAAGGAATTAAGGAGTAATCTTTGTATACTTGTACCTTCAAGTCTGAATTATCTAGACTGTTTCAGTGTTATCAATTAATTTTGTTTTCAGTTAGTACTTCATCAAGCTCTTAGCTTAAACTAACTTTTCAATACTTTTAGGGGTTCCTGTGTTCTCAATTAAACTCTGAGTTAATTTTAATTCAAAATCAAATGTTTTCAAAGCAAAATCTTATTTCTTTGATTTTCATCATTCAAACAGAAGGAAGGATAGAATGTGTAAGCAAGAAATATCGAAAATGCCTTTTTGAGTGGGATGTACATTTTTCTGTTATTTTCATGGTATGCAAGCTTTTTATGTGTTAATAATGTCATTGAAGAAATGCTGCTTCACTTCATGCTGGAACTGAAGGGAAACTTTTGGGGATTTGGTGTGCTTTTAGTTGCTGAGTTGTGTTAGGCGCAGGTGTGGATGCAATGAGCACTCTTTTCTTGCGCAGCTTCTTGCGTGACGTGCTCCCGACTTTGGGGGAAGGCAGATGTGCCCATGTAGGGTTAAAGTAGGCTGTGGCTGTAAAACACGCGGACAGGCAGCTTCCCTTTTTCTGTAAAGAGAGCAGCTTCCTGCTAGCGCTGCTGCTGCAGCGTGTCTGCGCAGTGGAAACCCCCACCCCGCTCAGCATGTTGTGTAGTGGAACCTACAGCAAGTGTAAAAACATAATGGTGTGTTTATTTTCGGAGAAGTGGGGAGCTACTGTGGGAGTAAATAGTTCTCATGGGGTTTTTTCATCATTCACCCAGTTACAAGTATACAGTGATTCGGAGGAGAAGAAAGCTAATAAAATCCCATGGGAATCAGAATTTTGGAGGGTATTTTTGCAAAACTTGGTTTTAGAGGGTACAGCATCTATGTTTCTTCTGCATCTTCCCTGTAGAGATAGTATGACAATACTAATGATGTCCCAAATATATTTTTTCACTAATTAAGAGCTGTTTATTGGTGAACTCAAATGGTTTTGTTTTTTCCTAATATAAAAACCCATTTATGCTGCAGGCTTCAAATTAGAAACTATACTTCCCTAGAAAGCTGTAAGAGTGCTGTTGAACAAAAGATGGGTCTTATGTGATTGTAATTAGTACTTCTAATTGTAAACACAGACATAGTCTTCTTTTGCCATTGGAAGTCACTGACTTTGGAAGAAGTCACATTTTTCCCCTCTATTTTTGATGTGTAAAGATTGGCCCCAAACATTTAGCAACAGAGTTCATTTCTGAATGTTACTACTGCAGTTTAGTTTTGCTGTGCACTATCTCTGAGCTCTGGCAAGGCTGCTCCAACATATGAATTTAATTTTTTTTTTTAATCTCTGTGGTGGCTATATTTTGACTTGCACTTCATTATAATGCTAAAAGTTATCTTGGTGTCTCCTCTTGCTTGGCATTTATTTGTTGCTATCATGTGTCAGTGCCATTGATTCTGACCTAGAACAGGGAACTGTTAGGGGATTTTAATTATTTTTCCCAAAAGGGAGCAGATGCTTGTCAGGAGAGAGAAAGTACCAAGTGGCATGATCTGATACAGGATGGACAGTAATCTGGCCTTGGAAATGTGATTATTGATATTATTGCTCTCGAAAGGGATTTGCAAGGATTGTAGAGACCAAGCATTATTTCATGTTGAAACTTTTATTTTTAATATAAACTTGGAATAGTAGAAAGTGAAAAAGAATAGTCATGGGTTTCGAATATGTGGGAATTTTTACATTTTTAAAATTTAAAATAATTTAGCAAGTAGTGAAAATTTTGAGGAAATAGTTCTTGGGTGAATAAAACTGTGTTCCCTTTCAGCTTTATTTTAAGTAGGAAAGAGGAAGCCCAGAATAGAAAAAGACCTAGAATATAATTTCATGATGTCTGATTTGTGGCTTTCCGAAGATTGTCTTTGATTGCCTAATACTACTTGTTTAAGAGAGTGCTAGTGAGAAAGGGAAGATGTATTCAAGCACAGTTTCTCTATTTGAAAAAAAAATAATTAAAAGCCTCTTTTTTCCTGACAATGACAATAGGACAGAAGCCAGATTTGATTATGTTGGTCTGTTAAACTTTAAAAATATGACAAATGTGGAAATGTGTCAGGAAAACATACAGATTATGACTGGTACTATCTTAAATTTTTCCTTTTAAATGGAGATAAATTTCCCTTTAGCTATCTCTGGTACAAAGATCATAGGTTAATGTCTAGCAGAGAAAGTGAAAATTGGTAATTCCTCCCAAGTGTGTGAGAGCACAACTTCCCTGTGGTGCAGGTGCTGCTGGCTGTGCTTCTTTGAGTCCTGCCCACCTGTGGTGCAGCTTGGTGCTGTCAGAAGCACTTGCTGAGTTACGGGAGTGCTACAGCAGCACCAGCCCAAGGCTTCACACCTCGAGTGGCACTTGGGTTGTAGAGCTAATTGCAACTTTTAGACCCTTTAAAAATGGACAAAACATACTGGGCAAAGCTCATCTCAATGCTTAATTTATATGCATTTAAAAGATGGAGTGATCCTGCTTTTTTTGATGGTGCTTTGGAAAGCGACGCTGGGATGTTGTATTTTAACCTCAGGCTTTATCTACAGCTTGTTTCACGCACAAAGCTGCTCTTAGACTTCCAACACTTGTTCCTCCCTGTGACACCTGTGCAATTATGTACTCAAATTTTTAACAGCATGGAGAGACACAGAGAGAGATAAAATGTTTTATTCCGTAGTGGTTTCCCTGTGATCTCTTTTCTTTTGTTGTTTAGTAGGCTCTGCAGATTAAGTGATTTCCATTGTTTTTTCTGCAATTTGTTGGAGATGTTCTTGTCATGCCAATGTAGATGGTATTAAGTGTCTTTATTAGGTTATACTTCCTAATGCTTCTCAGAAATACTACATGAAAAATAAAGATGCAGACCTTAGACCACAAACTGTATGATCCTATCTCTGCCAGGACTCACCAAGCAAGAGCCAAGCATGGCCATTTGTGAGAACCTTTTAGGATGGCAGTAAATGTTTCGGTCACCTGGGTAGGGAACAGCTCTGCGTTACTGATGGCAGAGTTTTCCCCTTGTTGGCAGTGCTGCAGACTACAATCCCCTGTTGCTCAGGTGTAACAGATCACAGCAGAATGTTGGTCCTTTACAAAGAAATGCAATGTTTTGCTACCCACAATAGTTATAGACAGGCATGGCTTGTGTGCTCTCTGACAGTTATATATAATACTACATTATAAATCTCATTGAAACAGTGTAATCCTGGGAGTGTCTGAAGACACAAGCTGGGACCAAGTCCATTTGCAGGCTCTGCTGTAGATTCTTTTGTGAGCTGTATTTTAGCTCCCTTGTTTCTGGTTTGATACATAGCTATATTGCCTGTGACCCTTCTTATTTTTCAGAAGCATGGAAGTGGAAAATGGAATATATATTTGTCTGTTTCTTAATCATCTCCAACCGTCAGCACCTTTCTTTCAGTACTGAAAACTGGAAAATGGTGACTAATTGGCAAGGCTATCTCTCCTATGCCTTACTGGTTTTTTTGTGTAGAACTCTTGGCGATGCTGAATCAGGAGCTTGAATTACTTGCATTAAGTCTGCTCCTTTTTTTTGTTGTTGTTTTTGAGAAGCATTTCGATTTGTAAGTCAGAAGGGGAACTTCTGGCTGTAGAACTGCTGTACACTTTTCAGGAAATAGGCTATTTACTGGGGTTTTCCTTGGTTAAGCAGATTACTTGGCATGGGCTCAATGTTTGCAAGTTTTCAGCCAGGTTTTCCTTGGCCTATCTCCATTCCTGTGCCCCATATCCACTTTTAATCACCTTTTTTTAGCACAAGTATGTTTGGTGACGTCACAAAGAACATTAATTTCCTCTAAAAACAAGTGTCATTTGATGAATCACTTGATATTTGCATTAATGATGAACCATTATTTGTCTCTAACTAAAAACTGAAAAGTTGCATAACATGGAGAGGAGTTGGTAGGTTTATCGTATTTTGGAGGCTGTGTTTTGCTTTATTTACATTCAGGTGGGTTCTCTATAGCTTGAGTATTCAGTGGAAGCTCAGTGTTTGAGTTGGAGCTTTCAGCTATTCTCTGTGGCCACCGTCTTGTCTTTTCTAGTGTCCCAGAATAGAAAGAGGATCCTCCCAAGAGTGTCATGCCTCAGGCGGCACCACCTCATGTGACCAAAGCAGAAGCTGTGGAAAAAGCAACTCTCCCTAATTCTGAAAGGAAATACCCAGCAACTCAAGTGAAAAAAATCCAGGTTGGAAAGCACCGGACCATTTCCCACATAAATCTTCAGCGTTTTTCTTGCTTGCAGACAACTCAGAATTCTTTGCTCTCAAAATGTTTTATACGGTCATGGTATGGAAATTGTTCTAAAAAGTGTTTGAAAGTGATAGTGTGGGATAAGGTGAACAGGTTTGAGAAGCAGGCCTTATGCCAAGGAAAAAGACAATATAAAAGAGAGTGCCAGAATACTTCTGGAAAGAAGATGGGCTGGTGTTGCAGTCAGGATGTGTTTCATTGATTTGAAAGGAAAGGAAGCGAAGAAAAACTTGAATTTTGCACCTATTATGCAGCCATAAAAAGCCAGACATGCATTAAGAGTTTGAAATTCTCTGCTAATGAAATATTGCTTTTATGGTGATGCAGGCTTACAAAATGAGTGTGGGCACTTGAGGACCTGGGCTGAGGGCCAGCAGACAGTGAACTCTGCATCGAGCATGAGATGGTGTTGTTTGTCTCAGTGACAGGGTGTTTCCCTGGTAGATACAAAGGGCTACTCTGTGGAAGGTTGACTCCAAAGAATAAATCAATGTTGCTGTGACAAATGAGATCAGGGGGTGGGGGAAGTGCCAAACTTGGTTGCTGTTCCACACACTCCAAAGGATATTCACCAGGAAAGCCTCAGTGCCAGGGGATTCTTACCTTTTGGCTATGAGCCATGTGCAGGAGAGAGAGCATGATTCTCATACATCAGGATAAAGTGGCATCCAAAATACTAAGGGGCTAATCTTTTTCGTCATATCCTTCCTTTACTGAGAATTTCTTCGAGCGTATTTTACATGTGTATGCTTTGGTACTTTTTTCCCCCACATAATTCAGATAAAAGCATTCCCTGCCTCTTACAGTTTGTTTCTGGATGAAGTTTTCTTTACTAAGCATCTCATTCTGTGGGTTGTTTTAGTCTCCCACACTGTATTGTGGTGCTTTTATCTATTTATTTATTTCAAACAGTGAGTATTACTCTGTGCTCTATTGTTTTGGGAGCAAAATATCCTACAAAGTGAAAAACTAGGGAATTAGAAATTCCACCATATTACACCCTGGATTAGGCCAGATAAAAGAGTAAGAAAAGTATTGGAAGCTAATGCTGTGCTGGGCATAGCATGCAGCTTGTGAGAACTAGATCCCGTGGTGTGGCATCATTGATAAAGTATTGCTGATTCAAGGTATTGAAAAGTTACTGATTCCTACTCATTCTTTTGTTTTAATCAACAGCTTTTTTTTTTTTTTAATTAGTTTCATGAGAAGGTTTTTTCCTATTTTCTCCACCATGTTTCAAAATGTAATGGATATTACTGTCACAAACTATTATAAACAGCTTAGGGATTTCATTGATAAATTAAATAATTTAGAAAAGTTATCTAAAGAAAAACCAAAACCAACAGTAACCTTGCTTTCAGTTACTCTGCGTCTCTCTACTCTCCTTTTCTCATAACCAGTGGGTGATAGGGTAGATTATGATTTGGTGCTGAGATTTTCTTACAACAGAAATGCCTTCATTCCAGTTTACGGTTTGAAAAACTGCCAGTATATATTTCTGTTTCTTAGAAAAACTCATTAGCACTGCACCTTTGCTGTGATGAGAAAAACTTGACCAAAAAAGACCCCTTTGGTAATTACAGGAATGAGACAGTCATCATCACAAAGAGACACAGAAAAAAAAGAAGAAAATCACTATTCCATGTTGAAAATTATTAAGACCTGTGCTTCAAAGTTCCTCCTCTGTTTTAGCAAATACTTTATGCATCTGTCACCAGCACCTTCTAGTAGTTCTTTGCATTTAAGTTTTCCCTCTCTGCAAGGTAATATCTTCTTGGGGATTTTTGGTTGGTTGGTTGGGTTGGGTTGGTTTTTTTGTTTGGTTTTGGGATGGGGCTTTTTGCTGCCCGCCCCCCCCCCCCTTTGTTTTTTTCTTCTTGGACATTTTTTACCTGTTGCCAATGATGTGGGAGGTGCAAGTCAGGCATGATTAACACGTTGGGTACCCAGGAATGGTTTTCTCAAGAGCAGCAACACAAGAAAAGGCTCCCCAGTCATCATGGCCAGGTGCTGGTGTGCTCACAGCAGCCCTGGGTTCTACCCCCATGCAGATGTGCCCTTCCCACCTTTCCATCCTCCCATTTCGTAGTTGATCTCAAGAGAATCAGCCTCAATCTGACTGCCATGGTGAAGTTCAGAGGTGACAAGGCACCCTGGTAGGTGTCCTAGAGCTTGTTTAACAGAGCATAATATCTGCTCTGTCATGTCTTCATTTGTGCTTCAAGAGTGCATAAGTGTGTGACGTGAATAAACACATGCTGAACTGATGAGCAGTAGAGGTGAGAAATACCATTTCTCTCCCACTTCATTATTTTAGGCATTTATTTTCATAAGTCTGTGTGCTGGTTTATGACAAAGGTATGTGTGTTCTTTACCTTTACAGAATCACAGAGTATTCTGAGTTGGACCTGATAACACTGCGTCAAAAACCAGCTTTGGTCTTTAGCTGAAATTAAACCTAATCAGCTGATTTTGATGGGCACAATGACCTGGCCACCAAAAATGCATTATCTAACTGACTGATTCATGCATGAGCTGATGTACTGAGCATATAATATAGTTCTGGCTACTTCTGTAGTCCCTGGAATGGATCAGGACTAAAGCATATCTAAATGCCAACTTTTGTAACAATGAACTTCAGAGTCACCGTTAGTCACATTTTATTTTTACTTTCGTGTTCGAGATAGTGACAATAGATGAGATTCTCAGCTGAATTAATTCTTAATTCTTAATTCCATTGAACTCATTGCAGCAGCTGAAAATGAGGCTCAGGGCCATATGAGATTATATAGGTCCAGTGTGAGAACACATGAAGGGTTCTGCTCTGCTGCTGAGGCCACAGAGGGACAGATGGCCCAGGCCAAATGCCATCTCGCTCTAACGCTTCAGCTTTGCCACTGCAGGTGGCAGCTGCCAACACCCAACTGCCTGAGAGACACTTGGCCCTGCTCACACACACTGAGGCTGCTTTTACCCCACCCTTCGCTCATATCCAGGGACATCACCAATCCTTTCATTTGCAGTTCCCTTTTGTTCTTATGTGTGTTAAAACAAAGCCTTTGTGTAAGTGTTTTGTTCCTGAAATCAATGCTTACCATGTGTGAGGCATCTTTTGTCTCAGGACTCTAAAGCATGCTACAAAGAGTGACAAATTCATCTTTCCTGGGGGAAAAGATGATTATTTTTGAGCAACTAGGTTTATTGGCTATGGGATGTTGAATGAGTTATTTAAAATAAGGTTGTTAAAGATAGTACTTTTTCTTCACACGTAAGGAAGAAAACATAAGGAGTGCCACTAACTTTATTTTTCAAAGAAAGGAATAGGTTCTCTGTTCAGGAATTTTTGCCTGATGCTGTTCTGAGTTAATGGCAAAGCAAGGCAAACCATCCAGTCATTGTGGCATCCAATGCAGTGACCCACTCAGTTCATTTATTGGTACAAAACCCCCAAAGAAACCCATAGCAATACTGTCTCTCTACCTATCATCACTCCTTTGTAGGTACACGGAGGAAAACTCTTTTCCATGCAGTTTTACAGTAGAGATGATCTGTAGTTTGTACAGGCAAAGTCATTTCAAGCATCTCTTAACTTTCACTGAACTGAAAAGAGATTTCATTTAAAATTATATTGTAAGGCTTTTTCATAAATAATCATAGAACTGTGAAAGAGAATTTCAGTTTCTTAGAGGTAGTTGAGGTAGGCACGTGATCTCCTGTGGAAAGCCTGATTTAGCTGGCGTTTAACAAGCCTAATGCAATTCCATCTGCTGAGGGTCAGTGCCAGACTGTCAAAATATTTTAAAATGGTTTTTTTTCTAAATCTTCTTAAGCTCTTCATTATAATTATGTGATACTATGCATCTTGGTTGATTTGGAAGGCAGATATTACTATTAATTTCATTTCTTCTGCTACTGTAAAAGGAGTTTTTCCCCAATTATTGGATGCTAAATCTGAATTAAAAGTAGCATTCCTTTCTCATCTTCTTTAATTTCTATGATTACTGTAGCATGTAGAGGCACTCAGAGTGATTGCTTTTCTAAGTTCTTTGACTTGGTGTGCTCCTCTTGAGAAGAATGTTACACAGCTTAATTTTAGATTAGGTATAGATTAAGTAGTTTTTTTATTTTTTACATTTGAACTAGAGGGATTTTGCAATTCAGTTACATCTTTTGCAGGTCTAAGCCTTTCTTCTTTTGCATCTATTTTATACAATGAAAGCAGTGCTGGAGTTGGGTTTGGCTTGTTGGAAATATTTCAGAAAAAGCATCGTAGAAATGGGGTTTGGAAATGACCTGAGATATCACTTGAAATCCACCCAAGATAAGGTCCAGAGTATTCATGGCACATAGCTTTGAAACGGCCCTTGAAAAGTTTTAATGAAAGATTTGTTTGTGCATGTTGCAAACAAATGCAGTCTTTCTTTATAGGATATAGTCTGGTAATTTTTATCTCTCTTGCTTTTCTCTGGGTGCTTCCTGGGTTTTTGTAGTTTGAAGCTCAAAATTGGTTACTCTATTCCAGCTGAGAGACACTAGCTTAAAAAGAGTGGGTTAGTTACCACTACTGCTTGCGCATAGCATTGCTTTCATCTCCTAAAATCATGTTTTAACAATCGCACTGAGTTACACTGCTGGCTCGTACTGTGATCTGCAGCACCTCCTGCTTGCTGGGCTCCTCTCTTGTGAGTGCATTTGTGAGCACTTCTCTGGGCTCACTGTGCACATATTGAACTTTGTCTTACTGTTTTTAAACTCTCATTTGCCAGGAACCCTTTCAATTTAAATGCTGTCTTCCCAAATAAGTCTCCTCCTGCTTTGGGAATATTCCTAAAATTCTCATGTGTAATTGGCACAATTTTTGATGATGTCAAACTACTGAACAGACTGAGCAGAACACAGCGTAGACACCATGCAATCCCTCTGGAGACAGCTCACTGACACAGGAGCAGGTCAGGAGAACTGTGGCTCCGTTAAGATTCTTCGGCTGATTGTGGATCCTGCTTGTGCTGTTTCGCTGTGGGGGAAGCTTTAGTGGAGTCCATTTGAGGATGTCCTCTGGGACAAACAAAATGCCTTGAGGGTGCTTTAGAGATGTCACTCCTACTGCTGGATCCTAGCTGCTAGGCCAGTTACCCTGTCCAAGAAGGGAGTTAGACTGCTTTGACATGATCTCTCCTCGACTGGGCAAGTTGGTATGGGATATTTTTCATTGCCTTATTGTGCTCTAAGGGTTTATAAGTAAATAGTTTTCCTTCCTGTGTTTTCCCAAGCACTGCAGTTGACATCCCTGGATGTGACGCAGTGATCCCTCTGCTTCCACCGAGGAAAATGCTCTGCTTACCTTTCTCCAGTAATCTAGGCCCTTCTGTGCTCTCTGCTGGTGGCAAAGCAGTCTTATGGAGTTGGCACAAATGGAATATTGGAAAACTAATTACATACCTATTCTCATGAGCTTCTCATCTGAATACTGCAGCTATTAGAGGATCAACTAGCTGAGCAAACATCAAATGTTCACAGCTAACGGAATTTTAGATTTACGTCATGGACAACGCTACTGTGCTACATTTGGTGTGATTTTTGCACACAAACTCCAACAACAACAAATCCTGGATATTAGACAGTTGATTTCCAGGACAGCTTCTGCTGGTTTTGCCCCAACACAGACTCCCATGCTGAGCTGCCCTGCTCCAAATGTGTGCTTCAGCCTGTTCACCAGCTCCTGGAAAAGTACATCTGCAACCCACCTGAAAAGCCATTGCTCAAGTAAGCCCAGGTGTCTTTGACAAAAATGGCTAGCAGCAAAAACTGATGCTGATCTATTTGCATTTCTAAGGCCTAAAGCTCCATAAAAGTAGGGTAAAATAGGGCTGTAACTCAAAGTGTCGTAATCCAGGGGTTTAGTCCTTTTCCATATTTGCATCATCTGTGCAAAGCCCACTTTTTTGTGTTCTGTCTCCTTTCTCAAGTCCTTATTTATAAAGAACACATGTAGCCACTTAACATTTGTTGTTGTTTCATTCAAGTTGAAGAGATTATTCCCAAGCTTAGCTATAAACGTACTGACAAGGGCTTGCAGGAATGTGCTTCCAGGAAATCTGCTACATCTCTTGTGACTGTTATCACAAATTCAACTGACAGCATTTAAAAGACCAAATCCTATGAGTCTTTTTACACCCATCCATGATATCCTGTTTCATGAACTGTAGATCCTTTTGTAATGCTTACCTGCACTTTTTAACCCTCAAAAATGCCAGTGTTCATTTATTTTAGGACTACAGATTATGATAAAGGGCTCTCTGACTGCATCAGTTGTACTAAAAACATCAAGATATTCTCTAGAAGCAAATTGTTTTGGTTATATTTGTAGAAAGAATTAATTTGTCATTTAATGTCAACTCTGCTTTAGAATTGGCTTTTCAGACCATTGCTATCAGCTTTCTTCGTAGCACCTCACTAGCCTGCTGTGAAAGAGCTTGTCCCAAATAAAGACAAATGAAATTTATCAAATAGGACTTGTATCTTTCAGGATTCTCTGTCAGCCAAGGAGACAAGGCCTCTTGTTTCCAGAGTTGGGTATAACAAAGCACAAAAGCAAATCAGGTGATTCAGAAATATTAGGGAGTTATTCTGACCTTTTGTGTCTTGGGTTTGGATTTGGCTTTCCTGGATTTGATCTCCTTTCATAGTTGGAAGGGGAATTTCTGTTGATATCAATGGGAAATTGATCAGATCTTTTGTGAGCTGTTGTGGGCCAAAGATCACCTAAATGCTCTCAGCCCAGAATAAATGGAGCTGTGAGTGTGCTTTAATCACAGACAGCCTCTGCTCTGTCGATCATCATTTACCTATGCAAGGCTAATGAACAGAACCATTAATCATGTGTGTGAGGGCTTGTGAGCAGAGGTTTTGTAACATTACTCCAATTTCTGCAGAGTAGAGAATCACAGTTAGGGAGCTTATTAGGCTCTGAATTTATTTTTCAGTGTTAAGAGAGAAATGTATATTATTAGTCACACTGGCCTGAAAGTAATGATAAGTATGCTATGAACCACTGTGTGTTATTCCCAGTTCTGGGAAGGTCCTGCACGAAATGTTCGAGGTAGGGTAGCCTACAGAAACTTGCTAAGCTTGCAGAGCTACTATTTAAAATATTATGTGTGAAGAGAGGAATTCTCTGCTGGGTATTAAAAACAAGCCTTGCCTTTTAGAGTGTAAATTCATATTCTCTGACCTTTTAGAGCATTGCTTTAACTCACAATCAATTCTGAACATACCTTTTAATATTTTCAGTCCTAGATATATTTCCTTGTGTGATAAAGTTTTTTGTAACTACATAGTTAAATGTCTCTTTTTAATTTTTTGTTTGTTTGTTTTTCTATCAGCTTAGAAAAGGAGCATTCTTCATTTGGACAGGCTCACAATCTCTTTTGCCTCCATTCATTTAAATGTTATTCTTCCTGGAAATTACTTTTATATTTTATTTCAGAAGAGTTCATTCGACAATTTTGAGTTTTCAGCTTTTAAATTGGCTGTAAACCTTTTTCTGTACTGTAGTAATGATGATCTTTAAAGGTAAAAGTGAATAGCTCATCAAGATGGCTTTGAGTTCCTTGGGTTTGGTTTGGACTTTGTGTGGTTTTGGTTTCTTGTTTGTTTGTTTCAGTTTTTGATTTGGTTTTTACCATATGAAGAGTAGTGTTTTCTTTGATCACTCAGGAATTTTGTTGCTTTTTCATTGTTCATAACCTACTGAATAAATCAAAAGAAATGTCTTGACCCCAGCTTTACTATTTATCCAGAGGATGGCCAGCCTATTGAATAGGACCAATGTGTTGTGTGTGGTGGGTTGGTGTTAAATTTTAACTGCTTTGTTAAAATTCTATGGATGTTGATTTTTTTGTGTGTATGCGTATCATATTTTTATTGGAAAAATGCTTTTTTTCTTTTGCCTTGCTTTTCCCCCCCACTCTTCCTGGCTTATTTGGTAAACTCCTCTTCCAAAAGTATGAGGTTTTTTTCTGGAATGGTGGTTGTCCTTGAGTGTCCTTTCCCTGTCTTCCAAAGCAAAACTGATACTCCGTGCAATGAGCATACAGAGTGCAAACTCAGTCAGTTTGCTCTGTTAGTCTGTAGATTTCATTAGTAAAGCTAAGAAACACATGCTTTGTCTTGCAACATGTCCTGGAAAAGTTCTTTTCAGTGTGAAAGTACTTTGGTTCTTTAAAACGTATTTCTAGAACGCGTGTTTTGATATTTTGCGGCAAATAGCAAATGGTAGCTGTTGCTAAAAGTGCACTGACTTGCTCTTGGTTGCTGATTCGGGAGATAAAATTGGTAAAAGCAGATTGCCTTGTTCTTTCAGTTCATACCTTGGACAATGCCAAAGCATAAGCCTTCACTCCTTACTTGCCTTCACACCTAAGAAGCCTCCAGCTAGATCTGCTTCCAAAAGTAAGTACAATTTCTGCCTCTTTCCTCTGGTTGCTGCTGCTATGGGGTGGGCAGCGGGGATGAAATCCCCAGAAGAAATTCCAGGCTTAATTGCCATCTATTCAGCATTCATTGCCATCACTAAATGTTGTGAGGAAGCTATTTGCTTTTGGTAGTTTGATGAGCTTCCCACTGACTTTGTACATCGAAATGGCTTTGTGAAAAATGGGATCAGTGGTGGGAATCAACGTGAAAGGAAGCTTGAAATACATGGCCAGGAGGAAGTGGGTGCAGAATCTGGACTGGAGGGGAGGGCAATCAGGGTTGGTCTGCTTTGGAACTGCAGCCTCAGTGACTGCCTCAGGTATTCCCCTCTCTGGAATTTGGTTTCCAAAACGAAAATCACCTTTAGTTCTTGTTGCTTAGATTCAGGGACCTCTGCTTGGTTTTGGCCCAGGATGCTGAATTAAATTGTATGGCAAAGCTGTATAGGGATGGTGAGAAGAAATTCATCTGCAGGCTGCAGGAGAGCTGCTTTGGTGTTCTTGCTAGTTTTGCTCCTATTTACAAGTCTTCAGAAGACTAGAAGCAATCTCTTCCAGTTTTATTTTGTTACTAGATGAGATTGGTTTTTTATCTTCACCTGACAAAGAAGTATTCTACAAGTTTTGTTAATGAACATGCTTGCAATGGAGGATCTCGCATAAAAATGCATTTCGACAAAGTTAATACTGTAAGGCTTGCCAAAAAGTTTGGTATTCCATAAAATTTGTCAGTGTGATATGCATCTGATAACCAAATATCTTTGAGAGTCTTTCTCAGATTTTCTTTTTTTGGTCACTATCTGCCTGGGATTAAAATAGTACTGGGATTTAATGATATATCCCAGTCTCTAACTTGCCTTCAGTATTGTCCCTGTACATGTTCATCTAGATGTAACTTTTGGGGCAGTAAGACTGTAGCATGGAAATGTGGTTGATGAATATTGGTGTTTCTAAGTCTTTCCCAATGCTCCAGTTAGTAGCTAGTTTTTCTAGCTACTCCCGGTTACACTTCTGTAATTCACAGAGATGTGGTTTTGCACCTTGTGTGAAAAAGAAAGAACATCTTATATGTCATAGGACCCTTCTGATAATTTTATGTACTGCATTTAATGAAAATTTCTAGGAAATGCAGAGTAAACTCTGCTAAAAATCTTATGGTAATTTTTGGCTTTCGTTGCTCCACAAACACATTCCACAAGGTCATATAAAAGAGTTTCGTACAGGGCTGATAAGAACCTAGTCTGTAAACAGTCTCTTGCTGAAAACACCATTATACTTAGGTTTTATTCATTATGAATTTCCCATAAACAACAGCATCAAGGGTTTTAATTCTAAGCTCTGTGAAGGGAGCCATAAAACTAGTTACCCAATGATGGTGTGTGGAAAGTTTAACCCTTTTTTTTCCTAGAACTTCTAGTGTGAGCACAATTGGGAGATAGTGCCAATTATTATAAATCATGTTTGCAATTTGAAGGAGCTGTGTTTTGCCAAGTTGTGCGAGTATGTACTGAAAACATAATGTGCTGGTTCAACCAAGCACTGCTCAGTGTATAATTTTAGCCTGGTGAATCATTATGTTGTGCTAAAAGCTCGCTACAAGCTCACTGCTGTAAAGCATTAACACAGTGTCTGTAGGCCTCCATCTGCATTAAGTCAAATCCCATTATAAATGCATCTCTAATGACATGAATTTGCTGCGGACTAGTAAATGCTTTTTTGCCGCAAAGCATTTCACATCTGCATGCAGGGCACTGTGTAGTAAATAAAGGTTATGTGAATTAGTGTGATGTGGGAGATTCTTAAAAATCTATAACCGAATCTTCCCTGTTACTCCCAACACCAGTGCTTTGACTGGAAACCTGACAGATTAATTCATTGAACTCGGAACCATATGGCAGTGATAAAGCAAGTACTCTGCAAGTTGCACACACAGCAGTAATTGGAAATCAGAGAAAATGTGGAAATCATAAATCTCAAAAGCCTAAACAGCAGCCAAACATCTACATAAAATTACTGTGTCTGTATTTTGGGCTTCTCTTGCTGTCTCTCATGTAGTTTGTTCTTTTGAAAAGAAGACCAGAATGGAAAGGTGTAAAATATGTGTTAAATCTAATACTGTTTTTGAAGTAAATATGGTAAAGCTTGAAAACATGCTCACAGAAACTTTCTGCAGTGATCTGTTTAAAAATAGCAGCTGTAGAGTAAAATATGTACAATAACACGCAGTGCTTGAAACTTCATGTTCTAAAAGATATGGTGAGAGAACTGCCAGTGATACTTGCAGCTGTTATAACAACTAAAAGTTGTTACAACTTTTAATGTCAGAGTGTATTAGAAAACTTTCAGCTTTCTCATCGGTGATGAGTTGCTGAAAGTTGCACAAGACTCCTCGTAATGGGGTACTCTCAGGTAAATCAAACAGTAGCATTTTTCCTGGCATACTTATTCCTCTCAGAGCTTCATCAAATCATCGCCAAAGTGTTTATCTGGAAAAATAAAATAAAATAAAAGGGATTCCATCCATTGAAATGGAAAAGAGCCATTTCGGGAAGATAGGATAACTAATTTACCACTACCATCTAGGGTTCCTGCATAGGAAATGAGGGAATGCACCACATCCAGATCCATGCTGTAGAGATGTTTTAAAGTGGGAAAGGTATAAACAGTTGTTCATTTAGAAGCTGAAACAAGCAACATGCATTAGTAGCCGGGAGCAAGTGCTGTGCTTCTCCACGTGTCCAAACTCCTAAAGACCTTAGGCAGAAGCCATGCAGGATCACTGGAACACTGCCCAGCACTTTGCTGAGGTGACAAGGTCACAGATGGCAGGCAATGCATTACTGTGCTAATTATAATGGGAGTTGACTGCGGTGGCTCGGAAATGCTGCACAGCAGAAGGGAGTCCTTAGGAAACACACCCGCTGGAAAACAACTTAATTGCCTTGTCTTTGACACCTTTCAATGTTTCTGTACTAAAAATTTATTGGAAATTTGGAAGCACCCTGAATTTGCCTTCAAGCCCAGATGAAACTAATAAACTGGCTCCCTTTTGGTTTAAAATCTTTAGGTGGTCATTTTTGCTCAAGGTAAGGAGTGAAATTTAAGTCCTGTGAAAAGGTACATAAGTTGACCATTGTTGCTGCTTGAATGTAATCACTGAAATACATTTAAATTATGTTTCAGAAAAAAATAAACCAGCCTAAAACTCCATTAAGGTGTCTATGTTATAGCAACTTCCATTAGAAATTGAGCCTCGTTACACTCTTCCTAATAATCTCAGTTAAAGCTGTGTTTTAGATCCTGTAATTTACTCTCAAAAATTATTTTCCCCCTTGCATCTAATAATAGAATAATAGAAATAAAGGCTTCTTTCTTCTCAAGTGATTAACTAGTTCAGCACCCTACACAGAGGAAGATCAAATTTGCCTGCAATGTTTTCATGTGCCTTTATGCCTTTTTTTTTTTGCTGGTTGTTTAAAAACTTTTTGTTTGTTTGTTTCTTTTCCACAAATATCAAGAAAGAACTTTACTAAGAAATTTCTTCACCATTGTCATGTAACTAGGGTATATTTTCTGTGAGGACCCTCTTCCCATTCCTTATCCCCTTTCTGGTTTTTAATATCCAGTGGTGGGTTCACTTCCGTATTCTGCAAAGTTTGCACTGTTTTGTCAGACCGAGATTACATCAATACCTGCTCTGTTCGCAAACAGGTCAACACTTTAATAATACATAATCTTAAAATTTCTTGCTGCAAAAAGAGATCTTTTCTTTGCAGCCTCTTTTTCCCTTCCCTTCCTAACCCTGAACATACATGTGGCCATTCAGAACAATTAATGTTGTCCTCTTTATAGAAATGTTTTCCCTATTGGAAAATAAAATTTGGTGCTCTTTAAATGAAGTGATCTATCTGCATTTCCCAAAAAAAGAAGTTTAATTTTTGCTTCTCTCCCCTGGGCACAGTGTGTGGTCTGTGTCCTTTCTGCTGTGAAGAACTGCAGTGTGAGCCCAGTATCCCCTTTGAATGCATCGACAGGAAAGGGTTGATTGCCTCTCCAATCTCGCATGTAGTATTCCTGTCATTACCCACCAGGATCACTTTTATTTTTTCTGCAGTGTTACATAATTGACTCAACTATGATTCATATCAGCACTCTGGTAGTTTTCAGCAGTGCTGCAGTGTAGGCTGACAAGGTCTCCTCCTCCACCATTTAAAAAAAAGTAGTATTCTCTCCTTTAATCCAGTGGCTTTACTTCTGTGGTGGTCTCCACATCCCAGCTATCTTTTGGAAAACTCAGATATTAGAGATGCATCTAGTGGTATGTGCTAGTCTTCCATGGGAAACTACTTGTAAGTACTAACGCTGCAGTGATTAATTTTAAGCTTTGTGGTAAAATAAATGTGAGTCTGCTGTTCAAGGCAAAGGTATAAGTGAATATGGGGTCAGCCAAGTTGCTGTGAAGAGCCAGTTGTGGCTGAGGAATGACATTTTTCCATGTGCACAGCACTTGTTTGTAGGCCAAGTACAGAAATTACAAAGTCTTACTGTCGTAAAGTGTGTTAATGGTTGCTTCAACTCAGTTTGAAAGGTCAGGAGTTCCACAGGTTGTCAAAACCAACCAGGATTAGGCAGAGGAGGCAAAGATTATATTGACCTTGAAAACTGAGTTCTGTCATAGTTTGCAAAGTTGATCTATTTAAGCTCACTCACATTTGTTTAACAAAGTACCTTGTATGTACTCAGTTGCTGCCCAAGTGTGTCTGACCTGTTGCTTTCTTTTAGTAGTAAAAGTACAAGCAGATGTCCTTTTTTATTTTCCCTTGCATTTTTTAATTTCTAATGTACATAACTTCTGCTACATTAGAATTGCAGAGGGAAAAAAAGGCTAGTAAGTTTTCAAAATTTTTGGCGGTTTATAAGCTATTGTTAAGGTGAGTATGTTCCATTAGCAACCACTTGATTAAATTTGCTGCTTAAATCTCTATGAAAATTGGTCCTAAAATGTGTGTAATCTTGTTGCTTTCTTTTCCCTGAAATACCCATTTGCCCAGAAGTGATGTGGCCTAGTATATCAGCCAGTGACTTTTGTGTTAAACTATCTTGGTTTGTCTCTTTAGTGTCTGTCTCCATTAGGAAACCATAATTTGTCTTGATTAGAGTAACTGTATTTCTTGCCTAAGGGATAAAATCTCTTGGATCATTTTACACCAGAGAAATCCCTTTCATTTCACAATTTCAGCTATGTAAGCGTATCTTCCCTTAGCTTACAATATCTAAATATTTTTAAAGAAGTTCTGTCATTTTAACAAAGAAAGATGTAAAATGTGCTGCCTTCAAGACCGCTAGAAGCACTGGAGGACTGGACTGAGACCTCCAAAGAATTGTTCTAGTCTGCGGGTTCAGACTCCTAATTGCTGTCTCAACTGCTTATTTGAAATGCTTGTTTTCCCCCCTCATATTACAGTTGCTTTTGCTGTGCTAGCTGGTCTGGTTTTATTCTCTTTATAGTCTGTGCATGCTGGAGAAATATACCTCTTAATGTATCAAGTCATCCCTAAGAGAAAAGTCAACATTTGCAAGAGTTCCTCCAAGATGTGAGAAAAGCTGGTTTAGGAAAACAGCTTGCTGATGTTATGCTGGGTTCAACATCCATCAAAATTAAACTGCTCTAATGTGTACTAAGAAAAGGGAAGCCACTGCTTACTCAATTCAGGTTGCCACTTCTGCTAAATGGACTGGTTACAATCTAATACCAAAGCATAATTATTTGAACTGGTCACCTGGTTAAGAACGTGGCAGCCCTACCTCATTTTTAAAAAAGGATCTGACTAAGTTTCCAGAGGAGTCCTGCCCAAATATTTTCTCACTAAGAAACACAGATTTGGATAAAAACCTTTTTAAAATTATTTTTTTTTACTATTCACTTGAAAATTATTACTTTTTTCCCTTTAAAATACGTGAATACATAAACAAGTTATTTTTCGCAGTTCTTTTAATCCGTTTGAAAAGTTAAGGTGCATTTTATGTTGTCATTGAAAAGCAAGGATAGATGCCAAAAGAGGGAATCTTGTGTTTCTCAAGGATGTTATCTTTCTTGTTTAGAAAGATTTTTCTTGTCCTTTTCATTTTTATAAAAATCATTCAACAGTTTCTCTAACAAAACACTATAAAAAGTTGCTCTAAGATTCATTGTATCTTCCCTATAACTGACCCTAATTTCTGAGTGAGCTTGTTGCATTCCTCTTAATCTCTCAGCAGTACTTTGAATGTTTGGGGCCACAGAGTTTAATTCTGCAAAAAGGCTGGGATATTCATCTTTAAAGAAGTTTTGTGCAGTTCAAATTTAGTTTCTTTAATCTAGGAATGACTTGTCAATTTTTAAATTTTTTCTTTTTTTGTCACAGGGGAAGTTATTTCTATTTTTAAAAAAAGTCAAAATCATTTGATTGAAATATTTGACAAAAGAAGGAGGTTAAACTAGTGCCTTTACAAGCTTATGTAATGGGCCAATGTTTTCTTTCTTTTCCTTGATTCTTGCTGCATTAAAAACAATGTGGAAAATCCACAAGTATTACCAAAACTTTCAGAATAGGAGAGAACAGAAGTTGCTCAGAATCTATGGGGAAATTAAGAGCAACTATGTTGATTTGTTCTGCAAGACCAATACAGTCTTTTTGATTCCAACCCAGTAAGAGAAAGACCAGCTTTGAAGAAAATGACTGAGACCAGGAGGATTTTGAGAGAATCAGAGGATTTATTGTGTCATGCAAGTTCAGATTTTTTTTCAACGTCTCTGATTTTACAAAGGTTCTGTAAAAAGCTGAGGATGAAGCTGCTTGGTTTTAGAACACGACAGCTTCAACTAGAAAAGTGCTTTTTGTTTGGAAGGTGTTTTAGATGGTTGCTACTCCTCTGATGGAAATGGGCTTATGAGATTTTCTGCACTGGGTCTTGAAGCTGCACTCCAAAATTCAATGCTTTACTTCTATGTGCAATGATTGCTACATTCATTCTGCAGCCTTAACAACCTTCTCTTTAGCATACTCATTTAATTATGATTTTACATTTCCTCCCCTCTTCATGTAGGAAGATAGAGGTTTTTGCTCAGATATAGGTTTTTGTTCCAGATTTCTCAGTCTAATTAAGTGAGAAAAAAAAAGCCATCTGAGAACAATGACCCACAGCACACAAGTAGAAGACTCAAAGTATTTGTATATGGTTTGTTTTTCCTTTGATTCAGGTATGTGTTTGCATGCATAAGTTATAAAAAAAATTACCTCTTTAATATTTATTATTTCAGTTTTTATATTTAGCTATTTGTCTTTTCCCTTTTGTCTTCTTCCCCTCCACCCAACAATTTTTGATCACTATGGAATGAAAAATATCATTGAACCATATGTAAACTCTTCAAGCTATCAATGCAAATTCCTCACATTTTTCAGGGTAAGAGAGTTTTTGGCATGCACCATCAGTCTGTGTGATGTCTTTATCTTCCACAATGCTGCAGTTTGTTTAATGGTTTATGTTGTTTGGCATTGCCCACAAAAAAATAGAAATGCGTGCTAACAGTCCTTACTGATGCAGTGTTCGTCTTCCAGCAATTTAACATAGACTTTTAATGCTAAGCCAAACACCACACAAAATCTGCTATGGAAACAGCTCTCTGAACAGCTTGAAGACTAGGTTGCTGTTACGCTAAAGCATTGTAATTTGTAAGTAAGATTGTGAGCTTAGCCTTACTATTTCCTTTAGTTTCTGCTATCTGGATTGAAGCTCCTTTATTGTCCAAAGCAGGAAATTATTTCAGGTGCAGTTGCATAGGAGTAAAGGGACTAATTTGCCTTTGTGATGTTATGAAAAGGCAATTTTTGGTGGGAGAAGTAACAGATGAGTCTTTCTTTGGAGCTGCAATGTGCTGCAATGGAGTTATATTTGTCCTCTTAGCTCTGTGTTCTCTGAGGAACCGAGCAAACATATGAGAGGATGTAAATGCAAAAGCAGTTGGAACCTTTCCTCACTGGCTGCTGCTGTTGGGCTGTTGAGAAACACCACTGCGAAGAAGCTTCTTTTAAGATAGGACGGGGAAATGGTGTATTACACTCTTTAAGAATCCAGAGTGAAGCAAGGGATGAGGAAAGCTTTCTAGTTCTTACTACATAGTGTTGCAGTCAGAGTATTTTCCAGATCAGAAGACTGAAGATCTGTGAATATATTAAAAGATAAGGTTGCCACTGCTGTGGCAGCAGCTTGAAGCATTGGATGTGTAGACATGTATTTATGCAAGGAAGCTGAGAAATCTCATCACCAGTGTGCTGATCAGTATGTGCAGAATGGTATTGCAGAAAGTGCTTATTGCGGCCTAATTTAGATGGAGTCCATATTCCCTCCTCCCCTTCCTCACTCACTAAACAGTTACCATATTTTCTCAGCAAGACTTCACTTAGGGCCATGACTGTTCCTGACTGCCATTGCAAAACCTGAAATGACAATTCGGTGACAAGGCAGAGCCTCTTTTCCATATGGTACCATTTAGAATGACCCCAACACGTGATGTTAGGTAGCTCGGTCATTTCAACACTAGTATCAATATTTAATGCAGGACTGCGAAGCAAAATCATTGAATTTTCTTTTGGACCAGATGTTTCTTTTGTAGGGGCTGTTATTTAGAGTGAATTGGAATTCCAGTTTCACTTTATGCCATTTAAATTCTAGTCTTGTTGATGCCAACCCTTTCTTGAGGCACTCTATCCATTAACTGCTCATTTTTCAGGGAATGATATAATGCCTTTCCAGATTATTATTACAAAAGCAGTCTTTTTCTCAGATTTAATTGTTGCTTGCACATAAGCAATCATCCAGCCTTCTTCCTACTAAAGAAAATGGTATTGTTATTAAATGAGTAGCAGAACTGAAGTCACTCATCTTGAAGATAATGTCCATTGTTGACAATGCAGTTGAGTTCCTGTTATCTCACTGAAGTGAAACATGAAGAGGAAAGCAGCAGATCAATGCTGTTTTTTGGTTTTACTAAAGAAAAGAATTTTAGCCTGGAAAAGAAAGTTAAAATCCTTTGATCAGTGCCATATGCTCGAGTTTATAAAAGGCTTTTGTGTTCCCACTTAGCTGGATCAGATTGAAAGTTGGATAATTATCAGTGAGGGTTAGAAATAAAATAATCAGTTTGCATGTCAAAATATCTTCATTTTTATGTCAGTCGTGCTGTCTTTCTGGTACAGTGAAAACTGGCTCCGGGTTTAATAGCAACAGCACAATAATCAAACTTCAACCCTTTCCTTGCAGTTGGTTATTTTGCCTTGGGGACAGGGGAATTAGGACAAGTATTGCTAACTATGGCTGCTGGGCTGCTATTAAGGCTGAAAGGTTTCCAGTGGTAAAAATTATAAGCATACCTCACTAAAGTAGAGACTAATCAGGATGTAAATGTTCTGTTCCTATTTCTCTTTGTTTTTTCACAGTAATATTCACATGTGAACCATCTGTACTATAGAGCTAGACCGGAATTGTTATTTCAGTGTTAACTTTGAATGCTCAGATGCAACAGGTCTAATTGACTCGGACAGTTGCCTGTTTTGGAGACAGATCACTGAGTCTGCTTGGTGTGTCAGACTAAAGATGAGTTTATTGACATTATCTGTACTGATGTAATGACATTTATAAAGGTACAAGCTAATGGTGCTGCTGTATGTCCTCTTATGTGCCTTTGCTTGGCAGCCACGCTGAATTAAAAAAAAAAACAAACCAACAACAAAACTAACAACCACCCCCTACTCCCCCAAAAAACAAAGTGAAAAAATCAAACCTAGTACTCTTAGTGGTTTTGCAAAAGTAAAATTTTTGCCTCAGATTATTTGCAAAAGAAGCAAGAGCAAGCATCTGGTCTTGTAGCTGTTGTCACCCACTCTTTGTTACTTCATTAAGAGTCTGTGCAGGTGAGTTTATCTCAGGAAATGTGTGCCAACATTGTGAGCACCTGCTTCTAATTAAAGAGCTTCTAGTTGCCTAAGAAACATTATGACCTAAAGGCTCTTACAAAACCAAGAATATCTAAGATCTGTAAGGGAAGCACTACAATCTCCATTGAGACTGTGTTCTTTGCACTGTGTTTTATTATATAACATCAAGCTAAGCTCCAGCAGTCGTAGGTGTTGGGAAAAGATAAGAGATTGTTGCTGTGCGTAACATGTATTGCCATGGAAATACTGATCTTCAGAAGAAATAAGCCTCCTCCCTATTGTGCATTATGGACTGCTAATAAAGCATATTTTAAAAAAAGAAAAAGGAAAAAATAAATGAACTTACTTGAGAAGTAGGCAGTAATAAGTGGTTTTTAGGATAATTGAAATAAGATATTGCGGTTGGATAGCAAAACTGCATTTGTTCTACAATGAGCAATAACATGATTATCAGATGTCTTTGAACACTTCCAAAACTCATTTGGTAAAGAAGGGCAGAATTTGAGTTTGGAGCATTGTAATTCATTTCATGAAATCTGTGTCCAAGAAATCTGTTTCCAATACTTTGAAAAAAGGTAGGAATTTCTTCCCCCGGGATTTCAATTGTGCTTACATTATCCAATAAGATAATACAACTTTTGGATATTATGTACCAACTAAAGAACAGGTAACTAAAGGTAGCTAAAAATTCTGTAATAATTCATGTAGAAATGGGCTATTTGTTCTTCCTCCTGGTTTTTATTTTGGGTAGGACTAGATGGCTGTTGTTCTTCAGCAAATGGATAGCAGAATCAATATGAGTACGAAAGTGTTTGGGAAGTGTTCATTAGTGCATATTTTCATTCTTGGAAATTCCATTTAAGAATATCTGGGAATAAAATTATTTCCCCGATTTCCTGTCACACTGCTTAGAAATCCTAAAAGCTGTTTTCAGACAGTTCTTAAGGGTTTTATTTGTTTCACTATCTTTTTTTTTTAATCTATCTTTCTAAAAATGTTAAAAGAAGGCCGAGAGGAGAGATGTATTTAATCTTATTCTTCAGTTTGCTGAAGGCACTTAGGAGTCTGTTTGTTGACTGTAGTAGGTTTTGGACTTCCAAAAATGGGGAAAGATATTTCATCCTTCCCGTTTTCTGTGCTCTACAGTACAAGAATAAATGGATAAAAAAGCAAGCTCTGCATAAACAATTTTGTTGCTGTAGCTAACTGGCTGAAATTGCTGTCATCAGATATTACCCAAGGCAAGTAATTTGTCTGTGCTCGAATGAGGGAGACAATTCTGGTTACCTCAACAAAGATACCAAGAAGAAGGCAAGACAGTTCTTGCTAATGAAATGCTGGTTTTATATGGAAATCAGTCTGATTTTTGACAAGTCTTTTAAATTGTTGTTTAATTGAAGAAGTTCATCACTACTATTGCACATCTACTGATTGTGTCATGATCCCAAAAGGCATATAAAATTCCTAATGGCACAGTAATAATTCTAGCTATTCTAGGAATGAGAAAATATCCTGATTCATTGTGATTGGGATACATGCTACTGTCTTGGGGTAAAGGAGTCCTTCAGCTATCAATTCCTTCCCTCTACAAATGTGTTATTTTAGTTATGTTAATTTTCCCCTATATTTCTTTGTTGTCTTTTCCAACTGACAAAAGATATCAGCTACTGACATGCAGATAAGATACGCAGAAGCAGGATCCTGAATTTTGAGAACTGACGAAAAAACCCAAAAACCCAAAAAAAAACAAGCAAAAAAACCAAACCAAAACAAAAAATCTAAATTAATGCATTTCTACAAATCCTCACAGATTGGTCTTTAAAAGACAAATTACTTTTGCTTTTTTATTTATTCTCTTCCTGGTGTTTTCGCTAGGTGTGCCTTCTAACTGTAGGAAAACAAACTAGGTCCCATTTTGCAGTCTTTGCCCTTTGTTAGAATCCTGAACTCCTAATTCTACGAAGTGCAGACTATATCTACCTCCTTTTATGAAAGAGGGCAGGGAAAAAATCATGCTGTGTAGGTTTTGTTTTATTCAACCAATTTTTCCAAGACAGCTTTAAAAATGCTTAACTCGTTATAAAAAAGATGTGCTGCAAACACATTGTATATTGTGAGGCGCTGTCTTCCCCTGAAGTACTTCCATACCCTGGTTGCCATGGCAAGAGAGAAAAAGAATAAAAAATTCCTGTAGCAAGTACCTTTATAATTCCAAAATCATCGCTCAGCAGGGCTGTGTGCTTAATAACTCATAAAAAACACTGTGGATTTTTCCCAGAGGCTGCGAGGGAATTTCTCTGCTGCTCTGCCTCGTCCTGTGGAGCTGCTGGCAGACGCTGCTGGGGGCAGAGGTGACCCGGAGGGGACAGTTCTGCATGGGTGGTTTTGAGCTTTGCCCTGGGTGCGGAAGGAGGCTGCTGCCCTGGCCATGGAGGCAGGTGGGATGGAGCAGGGATGCTCCCAGCAGCGGGAGAGGCGTGGGAGGACGGGGCTGCTCCAACCCTGGTGCCTCACACCCCTTTCTGGCATCCTGACAGGCCTGAATATTCCTGTGTTATGCTGTGTACAAATATCCAAGTCTTCAAAAGCTGGACTTTATGCTGGAACTGGGGCAACATTTGTACTTAGGGCATTTGAATACCTTGTTTTGAATACAGGGCACAGGTCTCCAATATCCTGACTATTTTAAAAACATCCCAAGTCCTCCTAAGCCATAGGAATGCAATCTTTGAAGCTTTTCCAGAGAAGCCTGACCCAGGGGCACTGGTACCAAATAAATCAAGTTAGTGCTTGCAGCATTTTGCAGAGTTCAGGTTGAGACCTGCGGTAGAGTGATGGCATTTTGAGACTTTCAGTGATAGATGACAGTGCCCACAGTCACATCAACTTGATGCAGCATCCTACTGCTAGCACCATCTGCTACAATTTTTAAATATAGAAGGGGATTTTTCTTAGTCAGCATGTTTCTGTCAGAACTAGCTCTTCATAGGCCTAATCTGAATGCCTCCGCAGAGCTTTAAACTTCATCAGCTTTCTAATGGAATAACCCAGTCTAATCTTCTCCAAGTGTTTGCTTTTTCTTAGCAAATGGAATCAATTTTTACTCTTCAGTGATTTCTGTGGCTGTGTCTGCGCTTATGTCTAAAACATTTCCTGTCTTTGCACTATCATTTGTATTTCTATCAAGAAAAATTTTAGGGTCTAAGAAGTCATCAGCTGCTGAAATATGTGGAGAGATGCCTTTTTGCTTGAATATTGCTACCATAAAGTGAAATGTGTGAGGATGTCATCAAAGAGCTTACTTAGTTTCAGCTCAGCCCCAATTTTTATTTAATGGGTGCCTCCAAAATGTGTATGAAAGGAGTGCTAAAGCCATGGCAACTATCTGTAAAATGCTAGGTAACTTTTCTAAGATCATTTAAACATCTGTCACCTAGGAATTATGATGGTTAAAAATATTTATAAAGCATTCTGAAAGCCACAGATGAAAATAGCTGTGTGTACAATACTGCTTGTTGGTAGTTAAGGTAGGGCTGTGCAGGTCCTGATCCCAGCCCTGCAGGTTGCTCCCTCTCAGCTTGTTGTGCCAGCAAAGCTTCTCGCAACCTGACATTGTCATTGCTCACCCTGTCCCGTGCTCCTGTGCTGGGGGTGTGTGTGGAGAAGGGTCTGATTCTGAATAGAGGATAAACACTCTTGGAGGCAGCAGCACTGCACACTGCGGGACAATGGTTTTCCTGAGCTGGCAACAGGCTTAGGCCAATACAAACCATCAAACAAGCTCGTTCAAGCTACTGGCTGTGCTTCCTCCTCCCTCCCGAGGAGACAAAGCTGCTCTGCTCACCCCTGAAACCTTTCACATGCAGGCTCGAGATGGGCTCAGGCCATGGCCAGGGTGGAGTGCCACTGCTCGTTTGCCCAAGTCTGTAAGGCATAAGTGATCTTTGAAGGAATGTGCAACTCGCCCTCGCATTCAGAGGCTTCCCCTCGCCTCCTCCCATGTCCTTTGGACCCCAGGGAAGGTGTGACACAATAGGGGTGTCCCGCAGGATTGACACCTGCACGCCACTTCTTCCTCTGATTGTTCCCCCACAGCTGTTCTGCAAACATTTCCTGCCCTTCCTGCCCCTGAGTAGCAGCTCAAGATACTAAATGTCTAAGGAATTTCTCGCTGTGTAAATTAAATATGACATTACTTATGTATGTGGTGTTTGCACATCTTAGGGCTTTAGCTTGATCTACTTAAGAAAGATTTTGTGTTTAGTTTTTGTTAGGGTCTTGCTAAGAAGTTGGTTGTTTTGCTGAGAAGAATGCCTGTTTGTCTTCTCAAAATATTTTAGGGCATGATTATATTCTATTGACCTGAAATGCCTCAATAATTTGAATAGGTAAACAGATGACTTGGAGTGTGAATTTATTTAGGTAGCAGACCTTAGTTCTTCCTCCTGAGCTGTTAGCTCATTCTGCAAACATACACCTCGTTTAGATGTTGAACTGAGAGTTTATATGTATATTAAATAAAGAGCCTCCTGAAAAATAGCTACAGTGATCATTCTTCAGAGCTGATAGTCTGACCCATAAAATGAAAGAACAAAGTCACTAGCTGAAGCCTTGGACAGCAGATTAAATATATCACTAATAAAGCCTGAAAGCCAAGATTGGTGGCAGACATTATGTTCATCATGGCCAATGTGAGTTTAAGAAGCCAGAGATTATTTTACTTGAAGAGCCTTAATGAGAGAAAGAGTGAGCATCAATTGCTAGCAGAGCAGTGTGTGCTGGATGTTCTTCAGTGCGGACTTGTCAGACCTGGAGGAGGTTGCTGCTTTAACGTCACTTCTCTGAATAAGAACATTTGAAAAATAGGAATAACAAATCCTCTTTTTCTGCATCTTCTGTTCAGCAAATCCTTCTGCATATATTGTCTGTTTATTGGGTGTTTTACCCTTGTGAGTTAACACAACAAACTTCAGCCTCAGCTGGCCTAAGGTAGTGCTGCAGTGAGATGCAAGTAAAACACAAGAGAGGTGACTGCTGTGAAATATAACGACAGCAAGTGGGAGTGTTGAAGCTAATTTATGAAAATTTGTTCTTACTTTGAGATTTGGATTCAGTACTAGCCTAATACAGTGTGTGACTGAGAAGTAGGGCTCAATATCTGGGTTTGTTTGAGAAAAACAAAATCCACAGTTAGATTTCCTCTAATGGTGTAATGCACAGGACAAGTACAGAGGGCCAGAGGGCAGAAGACCAGGAATGAAGGATTATAGGATGCTCACGATAAAAGGGACATCAGAAAACCATATAATCTTCCCTTCTGTACACTTGCTCTATTTTTTTGCTGTGCTAGAATTTTTGTTTGGTTTCCTGTAGCTGGTCCAGGTTTTCTGTGCTTCCCTTTCTATTTCAACAGAGGACTAATGTAAAAGTATTGAATGCATAATCTGGATGGTGGACAAGTCCAGAAATCCTTGTGAGAGCCAAGATAAGCAATATTTCTTTAAATCTGCACACTATTGTTAATCTATATAAGTCATATTTGGCACCAAACAATCAGCTGAGTGATTGGAAACAATTTCTGTAAGCCTGCATGGCAGTAACTGCAGTTACTGGCAAAATCAGAATTCTGACTCAAGTGGTCCATCACAATTCCAATGATAATCCCAGTTCAAGAATTGTAGTAGTTAAGTGCTCAAACATAACATTCATAAATGTGAAGCACATTTCTATCTGTGAAGAAGACTGCATTTCTGATCTAGCTTTCCCATTGACATTGTTAAATGTGGTAAGATGTGTTTGATTTGAGAAATGCTGGGCTCCGGTAAGGTTGCAATGCATGTTGAACTTGCAAGGAGCCCAAAGGTGATCTGTGAGCAGCCATGGGCTCCACTGACTTGTGTATTAGCTCTCTGACTTGTAGGGCAGTCATTGTGGAGGCTGAAATGAATTCTGGCCACCTCAGGCAGCTGCAGCACCGAGAGGAGCTGCATCGCAGGAGCGAGTCCTGGAGCAGAGCTGATGCTGGCTGCCACAGATGATCAAATGATTGAATTGCAGGTGATATATAGTACAAATTTTACAGCTCTGCCTGCTGTGGAATGTTTGGGGGGAGCTGAAATCCTCTAGATTGTCTCAGGAAGGAAATATTTTTAAAGCAACACAACTGATGGAGACATGATAATATATTGCTTCCATATAGCTCCCATCAGTAAATTATAGCTGTAAGAAAGTTGCTGGGAAGATAATACTGGACACTCAAGGATTCATATTTTTGAAACAGTTGTCATGAAACTGACAGCTGGTGTACCATCTATCTTGGTATATTTGCTTTTGGTGGGTGATGCAAAGATAAATACACAAAAGGGAAAAATACTTCTGCTGTATAGTGTTAGGTATCAGTAACTGGTCTTTAAATAACATGTGACCTTAATTTCTGGAGCATGATATTCTCTAATGCATAGCTCATTATTTCACTTACTTTTGTATTTAATTTTTATTAGTTTTATGTTGGTATGTTTTGTTTCCCACCTACTACCCATCATACACTCAAATTACATAAATGTCCTAATTTCAGCCTCTGATGAAGACATATCATATTCCTACATAGTTTTTTTAAGCCAAATCAAGGCTACTAGAATTGTTACGAATCACTTTTGAGGCAAAAGGAGAAAGTTGATCCCTAAAAACTATTACCTCCTTAGCACATTTTATACTCCGAAATACACTTGATTTTTATCTTTTTACTAAGAAGGCAAGTAATGATGAAAATTTTCAGTTGTTTGAATTTGTTGATAAGTATGCATGTTTATTTGGGGAAGAGTTCCAAAATGTAGGCACTTCTCTAAACTTCACACAAAGCTTTTGCTTGCATTATTGTCTAGAAGCCCCTCCATGTTCCTGCCTTGAGCAGAGAGCTTTTGCTTTTGCTATTTGGGAGCAGACTAAAATCACTCATTTCTTTCCCCAAGTTTGGCTTTTGCTCTGGGGTGGAAATTTGAATTGGTTCACAGTAGGACATATTTGTTTTTAGCTGATGTGCCAGTTTATTGTTTGGGTAATAACCGTAAGTGAGAGAAGTAAATTTTGTATTGTGGATCTTCGTTTTTTTCCTTTATAGAAACTTGTGGGGCATTAAAATTATCCTGGTTTTACCTTATGAACTCCAATAGAGTCGGATTAAGAGCACTTACTTTTAAAAATCAGTTATTTGGAAGATAACGTGCCTGTTCAGCAGACTTGTCTCCCAGAGCCACCAGGGTGATTGACAGATCATGCTCCGTGGAACTCATCTACACTTCACAAATCTGTTCGTGAATGCTTATCTGTCCCCAACAGATGTAATGAATCTTTCCCCTGCTATTCAGGGTCCTATTATTTGTACCCACTTTTTATGGCTAGTAATACTAAAAGCAACATTTTCAGTGTACAATTTCTATGCGCAGATAATCACTAAATAATGAGGAAGAATCAAGCCTATAAAAAATTTACCATGGTAAACTTGTATTTTTTCATTTTAATTTGCTGTTGAAAATGGACGTGGAATGGAATAATAATTGGGTTCATGACAATTTTCTTAATGTAATTCCACTTATGGTGATATCAAAAACTCAAAACTTGGAAAGGAGGGTTTTTTAAATTGGTTCTCTGTGTACTTACTGATGGATAATTTCTCAGCTTGTGATGACTGTTATGGATATATTTGTACATTGTTTAGTTTTAATTCAGCCATTTCTGATAATAAATTCAGTAGGTGCCTGGGCTTCACACCTTGTGCTCTGTGAGCTGACCAAGCCCAGGAAGCACTGAGGCTCTGGGGTGGGGAAGATAAAGGTGTGCTGGGCTTGTGCTAATCTAAAGGATCCCTACACTATCCCAGCCTATTCAGGGCCATCTATGAGTCCAGCTAAGTTATGTTTTTATCCCCTAGAAAGTATGACAGCAGCTACAGCTGCTTTTGTCAGCCAAAATGCTCTGTTCTTCATCAAAATCAAAAAGGTTTGTTCACAGTTGGGTGTTTGCTTTGCTTTCTTTGATACAAATTGCAGTCTAAAAATGAACTTTGGAGAAAGAAATTTCATCTTACTGAAATTACTCCTGTGGATTTTCGTTTTTTAAAAAAATTTTGTATTGAATGAGAGATTGTTGAAGTTGATTTGTTTCTATGGAGTTTTACAATGCAAGTAAGTTATCAAAATCTTTAACAAACTAGCTCACTGCTGCTGACACTGATTTCTCTATAGTGTGACATGTTTAAATTGCTGAGGTTTTTTTCTTTTTGTTCTATGTATGAAGGCTGTATTATACCTATTATTACATTTGCAGTGTCAAGTGTTGATAAATTGAGACCTTCCATTTTAATGTTACTTTGATAGCTTAATAGCTTTTGCCACTTCTGTTTCTTTTACAGATACATTATGAATACTTTTTAGTTATTGTAGCACTTTTTTCCCTGGGTTCTTTGATTCATTTAAGTGTAGGATAGCTCTCCTTTATGAACATGACTATTTTGTGAAGTTTTGGATCGCTACTTTTTTGGAGAAAGAAATTCCTGAAGAAATGCAGCATCTTAAGCTGTTGAACGCTGTCTTGGAAAATCGGTTTTCTCAGTCTTTATCCCACACAGATACTATCATGATATATGTGTACAAAAAAAAGCAGATGGAAGAGCTGTAGGGCTTTGTTTTGTTTATGTTATGTTCCACCTTCCTACTGTTTGATTTGGCAACTTTAGCAAAGTTTTCTTAACATGTTTTTTCCTGATGTTGCCTATAAAGTATGACTGAATGACTGCACTTACAAGAATTCGTATTTCCTTCTTTTTTGTCCCTGTTGTTGCCACTTGAATCTCATTTATTATTTGCCTCAGTTACATTGAGGAAATTCTTTCCATTTTGCAATAAAGCCAGAGAATGAGAGTGTTTGTTCTGACATTATTTTTTTGTTGACCTGACTAGCTTACATAATACTGTATGGCTGATTTTTGTGCTGCTTATTGCTTGCAAAAGTTTTGGGAATGTTGATCTCCTCTATGTGGTTTGTTCAAACAACTATGCAAATAATTCCCCTGCCTGGAAATACATGAAAAGTTTTTTGGGGTTTTTTTTTAAGCATCTGTCTCAAATGGCTTGATAAAAATTCTGCTGGAGCCCATGTAGAATGGGAATAAATTCCTGAAGCTCAGTAAGGTTTCTGGGGTGGTGGTGATCTTATAACTAGTATGGTAGGGTCCTGTTTCCTAAAAGGTGTTCCAAAACTATCAACATATTCTACAAAAGTCCAGGATTTTTGTTCTGTTTGTGGTATTAGAGCTTAGGGGAATTTAATTCAGCAATGCTGAAATATATGTGGATCCTTTCAGTAACAGAATTCAAATTAGAATTAATAATTACAAATATATAGGTGTGGCTTGAGATTCAAAACCCCAAATAACAATAATTAATGTTTCAAATGTGTGTCAGTAAGCAACTCTCCATCTCTCTCTGCTGTGGTGTTTCCTAGCAACTGCTGTGTTTCTCTGAACCTGTGTTGCCTTGACAATTCTCGTGGTGTATTGTGCATCCACACAAGGCACTTCACTCCAAGGGCTTCGCAGGCCAGCAATGTGTTTGTGACGCATCCTTGAAACGCAGCTGTTGTTTGGTAAAAATGAAAAGTAAGTGGACACAGCACTCTGTTGCATGATTTGCTAAGAGGAATGGGTGAATATGAAACAGGAGTTTGGGCTAATCCTGACAGGGTTCCCTTTATATGTACCAGAGAGAAAGTCTGGCTAAAACTTACCCTGCCTGTGTTCGTGTTATCCAGGTGCCTTTTGGATGGTGAGGGGAAGCAATGGGTAATGTTCTTAGGGCATCACTGGAGCAGAGCAGTGAAGTTCAGCTAAATTATTGCTATTACTGCTTTGTTCTTGCGCAGTTTTAAAAACCTCTCGTGCTTCTGTAGTGGAAGCCTCTTCCCAGGCTGTGCTGCAATTCGGAACGCCCTTCCCTCCACCCCGTGTCCTCCCGTGTGTCCGAGGCTCCAGCTCTGCTCTGTTGGGAGCTGCCCTCTCCCTGCATCTCTCATTGCTCTGACAGCTCCCACATCACGAGTAAGCAGCTACTCTATTCCAGTGCCTGGGATTTGGGTTTAAAACACAGGCAAGGTGCTGCCTTTCTCGAAATCTGAATAATACCATCCAATATCTTGTGTTTAGGGGATCTCACTGGGCAGGTTGCTTTAAGTTCCTGTGTTTCTGTATTCTAATATTAAGAAATTAATACTTTTGCTGTTACCTTTGGATCTGGCCAAGGATTTGCAAACATTTCCTAATTCAGGGGAAACAGAGTTTTTGTTTAGGGTAACTATTGGGTCCAGACAGAGAAATTCTATTACTTTTCAGCTCCTCTATCATGACTCTTCATTAATATTACCTATTTAATGCCTTCTAAGACATTCTTAGGAGGCATTACAATGCATAAACACTCATATGCTTTTAATTGTATGTTTCTTTCCACTTTTAATGTCTGCAGCCTTTGTTTCTTTCCATTTTTGTTTGTCTCTTTTAATTTTTTTGAGCAGAAAGGATTTTGAAGCCTAAGGCTACTGTTCTGGAACTGGTCATCGTTTAGACAAATTAGCTATGGATTGTGATTTAATATTTTGCTTCATGTATTTTCCTCAGAGGATGATTGGAATTTAATGTTATTTTGCATGCCATATAGTTGCAGATTTCCTGTCTGTTATCAGACCATAAGACTTCTTTCTGAGCTCTGACTCCTTCAGTAGCTCTCCAAACTTCTGTCATTTGGGATGCTAAAAAGTAGGTTGAAATTTCAATGCTAATTTGTTACAGAGAAATCCATGAAAGGTGCATAAATCAGCAAACTGCTCTTTCCATCACCAACCCATTTTAATAAGATGAGCATTGTTAAAAGTTTAGTTTATGAATCTATTACTGACTGCAATTTGGTTTGGCACGCTACCCTAGAAATGCTGCCTTGAAAGCAGTTCAAGAGCTGAAAATAGGTGTGCAATAAGGATTTTAATGGAAAATTAAGCAAATATTATGGGTTGTTATCTGATTAAGTTACATGAAATGGCTTATTATTTTGAGGCTACGTATGCCATAAATTTGCATTGGTGAAATGGCCTTCCACCTCTGGGAAACAAAGCAAAACAACTAACAACCAAACCCAACCGTAGTTTGCATAAGTTGGAATAGCAGCTGGGAAGACAAAGCACGGAAAGCTATTGCTTGGGGAATTACTGCTGGCTCAGATGCAGGGACAGAACAGTAAGAAATGAACTACCACAGCTGCTTCGGTGATCTGCTCTGCTGACTTTTGTGCTCAACTGTTTCCACCCTATGATTGATGGTGAGGTTTATCTTATGGAGCCGTCATTTTGGCATCTTTCACTTGTACAGCAATCACTTTAAAGAAAGAAAAAGGGACTTAAATTGGCCCCTTTATTTCTGTAATCAGGAACAGGATGCACCAGCTTTTAGCTCCAACTGACCCTTTATGTACATTTGAGAAATGAGTCACGGTCAGAACCTCCCCAAAAACGTTCTGGTTGGTGGGAAGACAGATAAACTCCAATTCCCAGATATATAAACATGCTTCAATGTTTTTATATGGCAGTGAGATCCAAAGCAGCAAGGGAAGTACTTTGAAGTTCTTGGTTTAGAGTTCTTAGATATGCTGAAGTGATGCTAACTTTGGGATGTGTTTGTGGTGATGTGTCAGTTAATGCAGCTTGTGAGGTGCTTAGCTACTGAGGAAAAGTAAGCGTGTTAATATTCATGTCTGGTGCACTCCATCTACTTTGTCAGTCCATTCTTTTCCTCAGAACCTGTTATCTTTGTTTCATAAGTATATTTCCGAAAAGAACAATTATTTTGGAGTGTGCTGAGTTTTACCAAATTATGTTATTTTTCCTTTAATGTGTGTTTTTGTTTGAGGTATAGACCAAGGCTCATACAAGGGTTCCTGGCTCTTTCTCTGTCTTCTGGTGTCTCTCTAATTCCGTATGCACGCTGTGTTTGAAATGTGCCGCCCTCAAGTTGGAGAAGCTAATGACGGAAAATCCCAGGCTGGACAGTGAAGATATCCCTGCTCCTATTTGTGACAGACCCCACTGTTTGGTTTTGCGTTCTTCTCTGTCGCTCAAAATGCCATTTCCAGGGCTGCTTTCTGACTTCCTATTTAAAGCATTCACTTCTAAATAGAGATTACACCCGCTGAGCAGAAACTGAGCCTTTAAATCAGTCAAAAGGCTGAGTAGCCTTTTGGTAGCCAAATAGTGAGGTATAGACCTTATTTGTTCATGTGAATGATTATGATTGTGTAAAATTGAAGAGATGTAGATTCAGTTCCCTTGTTAGAATTTGCCTTCTATATTTGCACAGAATCAATTTTGATTCTCTTACTAAATTCCAGAAACATCTACCAAAAGAAGCTACTTACAGGAGCAAATATTCTATCACAGTTATGCCTCTGCTTTCATTGCTTTTGGTTTTCCACATAGAAAATCTTTCTTGGCTGCAAATGTAACAGATGAATTGCAGAGAACTCGTTTCTGATTTGGAGCAATCTGTTCCATTAGATGTGCAGAGCCCAGGGGTTTCTGCCTCCTTCTGTTGTACCCCACAGTGACACCATCATTTGCCACTCAGTGCAATGATCTGCCGCCTGGGTGGGCAAAGAAACTCATCCCAATGCCTCACACCTTACTGCATTTCAGTCAACTCAGTCAGCAGAATGATAAACACTGTCTTGCTTAGAGCATTTATTTTGAACACAGCAAGTACATTCCAATTACTTTTTAGCAAAGTCTTTATCCAAAATTACAGTCTTTTGGAAAGGGTGGTCTCTGGGACAAAAATATTTGCTAGAAGCTTCTTGTAACTCAGCTTCCTTATCATTAATGATACCTGTCAAATTGGTTTTTATAGCAGTACTGGGTGATCAAAGACACACTCTAAAAGAATATCTTCTGTGTTTGTATCTTGCTCTCCATCCTCGGTACCTTCTTAACTTTTAGAATGAGTAAGAAGAAGGAAAGCAAAATAGGAGCACAGCAATAAAAGCACAAACTCTTTTACAATGCTCTCTTCAATGAACCACAAGTAGAATCTGACAGATCTAGTAAGAAGCACAGTTGGAATAAAATAATCTCGATAAACTGCAACGCTTCAGTAGGATTTATGAAAAAGCTGATGCTTGAACCCTAATTCTGATTCCAGCATTTATAATAGCTAAATATTAGAGTTACTGTTCTATATGTTTTAACATTTTCTTGTTCACTAATTATTGTTTGGGGAAGGCTTAGAGTGCCAGAAAGATAGCAGTTAAATAACTTATCGCCACATTGGTAAGGTTCCTCTTCTGCTCCCATTATCATGTAACCAGATCTTCAGTGTGAATGAAGGGCAGACAGGGAAATATGTCTATATTTGCTGGGTTGTTTGCAGTAAATAACTCAGCTCGCAACACAACGCTGACAAAATTATTCAATATTGTACTCCTATGTTACCTTAGATTAAAATTAATGCATAGCAGTGTGTATGGTTTTCTTGGACTCTCTGTCTGAAGAAATAAACTTTTTGATAAATGTTAAACACAATTACGTCTTTCTATAGTAGGAAACTTTCAAAGCCTCAGCTTGAGGTTGGCTTGTGAAAGGATGTTATTATCTTGTCTGTAAAACAGAACCTTTTGGAAAAAATGTAGCTATAATAATGAGTATTTGGAATTATATAATTTAAGGACAAAAACCAGATTAAAATAATAGGATAAAACCTGCTTTGAAAGTTGTCTTAGAGATTTCAGACTTGGTCTAGAGGATTAAAGGCTAATATGTACAAGTGACCTTAGTCTGAAGAGTTGTTAAAAATCTCACAAACCCTTGGTTCAGGTCTGTCTTTGTGAAAGCTCAGCTCAGTCCCATTGCAGTTTTTGAAGCTGAAGCATCGAATGGCTTCTTCTTTCTACTAAGAAAGTGCTCAGGTACTTCATGTGTTCGCTGGGGATAGTGGGGAAGACAGCACATTGCCCATTTAAAAATAGCAATAAATAAAATAATCACTAGCGTTATGCAATGAAAGCCTTCTGAGCTAGCTAATTCCAGACTATATAAAGAACTCTGACAATATTGCTGAATGTTGGTGACCATGTCTCTGTCAGAGGGGGGATGGCAGCCCAACCAAGCAGAGAGCAAATGCAGCACTTGGACAAATGAGCAGGAAGAAAAGGAAAACCAGAGCTCTGCTAGTCTGTTGTCTAACTGTGATGCTTCATGAGCTTCATTTCATGTACTTTAAATAGATAAATGGAATTACTTGTGGCTGGACAGAAAGTGGTTTATTCCGTTATTCAGGATTAGCAGTTTGTAGATTGAAGAGCAATGGGATCAGCAAACTTCCCATGAAGGGAGTTAACAAGTGGCTGTGAAGTACTTCAGAATAGTTATCAGTAAAATTCATCAAAGGGGAGATAAAGTTATCTGTTTTCTCAGAAGGGATTAATAGATTTCCAGGTCTATTTGTACTCCCCATATATTTTAGGGATTAGAGAAGCCCTGCAGGTGACACCAAGCTGAGGGAGGGGAGCTGGCAGGTTGGAGACCAGAGTTTGGTAGCTGAGGAGGTGGCCTCAGGCCAAGATGACACTCAGGAAGACGAGAGCAAAGTGCTGCACTAGAACAGAAAGCCAGAAATGAAGACAAAAAAATCAGCAGCTGACTAGACAGCAACTCAGAAGAAAAGAATACGGAATTTTGTGACGGACAACAAAGTGTGAGCTGGTGATGTGATGGTCTGTGAATACAGCAGAGCCAGCTCTGGGTGGATTCAGCAAGGTCAGAGTGTGTAAATCATGGGAAGCAATCATCTCCCTGTGGTTCTGCCAGGCTGTGCAGGGGGTGAGGCTGGCCTGACCATGGGCACTGCCTCCAAGGGAATGCAGAACAAGAGGAAAGAGTGCAAGGAACTGCAAGAGAATGACAGAAATGTTTAGAAAATGTGACTTGTGAGGGTTTGAGGAGATGTTTCGTGGAATTTAGAGAAAAGGGAAGGGTTTTAAAAATCTGAAAAATATTGTCATAAGGAGAGAAGTATTCTCACCAAGGGCAGGACAAAAGCTAAGTTGCTTAAGTGCAGCAAGGGAGATTTAAGTAACAAATTAAGAATGCAAGTTTTGTAGATCAAGAAGTAAACTGTAGTCCGGTCTCCTTAGGAGACTGCAAAATAGCTTTCCTTGGAAGTGTTTAAAAATGGATTAGATGGATATCTGCAAGGATACTAATTCAAAGCAGCAGTTAGCTTAGATCCTCTCCTCACCTCTCCCTTCCAGCTGTGCCTTGCTACATTTCTGTGATCTTTAGAAGACTCACTGCATTATTTATTCTGATAGGAGTGGCTCTCTTCCATGTGTCCAAACGAAGGTACCTGAAACTGCAATTTGGATTGCTACTCTACTTGACACGCAGCATTTGATTTTATTTTTTGGCAACTAAAGTATAGCAAAAGGTCCTTGGGAAGTCGGTCTTGTCAAGGACCAAGTTACTTGCCGATGTTTTGTGAATGCTGGAGAAACTCAAAGTATTTGTCAAGATTAATTACTCCTCTCTTTTTCTACTGGAAAAGCATATCCATCAGAAAAATCTTCTGTAACAGCATACAATGCCCAATAACACAAAATGAAGAAACAATAATTTCTTGGCTTTGGGAATTTGTCATAAAATTTTATATATATATATATATTTAGGTCTTTATTGGGTGTCAGTTCTTGAATTTGGACCAGAACAGAGGAGGAAATTGTAAAAATACAATTACTTTGCCATTTTTTAATAAAGTAGTGGAAGTTTGTGGCGTCCATAAATGAAACTTGCAGACTACAGTGATTTTTGATAATTTACAATAACGGTTCAGAAAAAAGCTTTTATTTCAGTAAACTTTTAATGATGTTGCCCTCTTGATAGCAACTCTACTTTTTTGTCATCTCATTACTACATACTTTTGCAGGTGGACCTTACTGCAATTGTTAACTAAATATACATGCAACTTGTTTTATAGTTTCTACTAAATTTAGAGTTTGGTACACAGGATTATATCTGCTTAAAATTTAAACATTTGCAGCACAAAGGTAGGATCTTTTACCTAAATAGAAAAGTGATGCATAATTATGAAGGAAAATTAAAAAAACATTGATCATAACACTCATTATGGGAGAGGATGCATCAGGACCCCTTTCTTTTATGTATTGTATCCAGTGTCAGAAAAAGTTTTAGTTATTAGTAGAAAAATTCGATCACTGCCTGTTAACTTGGAATCTAATAGGAATGTTGCTGCTGGTCAGCTCATGGTAATGGCTGAAGGCAATGCAGGAAAATAGTTCAGATGTGTGCGATTCACAGGTGGTTGTAAAGGGTTATTTTGAGACCTGAAAGTATGGCAATATTTTCCAGAATGGTTATGCAAATTAATGCCCATGAATATTTTCTTTTAAATTTACTAATAATCCATAAACTAAACTAGAAGCTTTGTCTTACAAGGTTTTGCTGTTTTCTGTGCTTGAGAAAGCTTTGTCTGCCCTGCTGTACAGTGATTCAGGAAAACATCAAATGTAATAGGTTAAAAATGGTTTTGCTGTTATATCCTTGTGCTACCCCTTATCAAATCAGTGGTTTAGCAAAATCAAGTAAATCTAAAAGTATAATTAAATGCAGCTGATACTTAAAGTTACTGCTTCACAAAACTTGTCTGTTTTTCCGAGCAATATCAGATGGTCTAATTAAAAAAAAATTAATAATTTTATTGCACAAACTATATGGTGGGTGAAAAAATTCAGTGAGGCAACCGTCCATCAATAGAGATTTTTCTTCATTACACCTACTTGAAATCTTCCAGTTGCAAACACACCAATGACTGCTGGTACAGTAGCAGACTGTTTACTTTACTCTAATCTCACTGAGATGAAGGAAACTCCCATTACAGTCAGGTTTTCCAAATGCATTATCATTTCCTTTTGTGGATAACCACACTAAAATCCCTAATTCTCGGGGGTCAGAGGGCTTGGCACATTCTCATAGGGAGGTGCCTCCCTCTGAGCCAACATCTCAGGCTCAGCTTAGGAAAAGAAGACTGCATTTGTTATACTCTTTTTTTCTCATGCTCTATGCTCCCGTAATTATGTGCCTCAGTTTTTTCAGTATATTATTCATAGTAGACTGTGAAGAGTGCAAGATTCACGCAGTTTATGACACAGTGAGGATTCTGGAAGTATCTTAGAGCTCCCCAACTTTAGATCATTCAGTGAAGATGAAGCCTCTCTCACAAAGGGCTGTTGAGGCTTTCTTGCTGAAAACAAATGTGCCATCAGAAATGTCTAGGAGTTAGTAAAGTATTGGTTTCATCAGTTTTCCCCACAGATTTAATGACATAATTGTAAAACTGCTCTTGTCTTGACTAGGTTTGGTAATCATGAATCTTGCTCTTATCTTTGGTCTTTCATCTGAACCATGAGGTGTTGCACTGCTCAGATACCACTTGACTCACAAAAAAGGAGAAGGTGATCTTGTAAAAATGCGAAAGCAACACTGCAAAAGGAGTTTAATGATGCCAGTAAAATTAGAAATATGTTCTTCTCTCATGGTGTTACAGTAATGTGAGTGAAAAAACAGCTTGTTCTACCAATCGGGGTGTGATGGTACAACACCATTTTCTTAAGCAAAACAGGATTTGTTGTCAGGGTGCTGAAGTAGGTTGTTGATGAATTTTGGAAGCAGGAAAAATGACAAAAATTGTGGAGATGTTACACAACAATTGGCCAGAGTATTTTGATTATTGTTCGAGATGAGAACATCAGCCTGGAAAGCCTGGTATTGTGTGAGACACCTCGAGCAGGAGCTCTGAGGGCTCCATCACAGCCTCCTTCAGCTCATGGACAGTTCTGAGGGCGCTGGGCCACAGTGGCACTTCCACCCACAAAAGAAACAGAGGTGAACGGTATAGCTGAAAACACTTTTTTTTTTTTTTTCCCCCTAAATTGCAAGGAAAAATCCAGATCTGTGTGCAAAGAAACCATTTGGTTCTCTGGACCTGTAGAATGCACAGAAACTGCATTTCTATGGCTGTTATTAATGTTCTTTATTTGTGCATTCTGGTCATTTGAAGCGCTTGTCTAAATTCATTCTTTATTTGTAATTTGGTAGTCGTAGTCATTATTTGACTAATTTCTTCCTTTTTTTCATGTCTTCAAACTCTCACTGATGGATGAATTTTCTTTCCAAATATATTTCACAGAGAATTTGTCAAATAATTTCAGCAGATCATTTACAAGCAATTGTGAATATTTGGTATAGGAAAACTGGCTGAATGTTCTGTCCCAGCTGCAAGGTCCTAGATCCTGTTTTGACATAAGAGGTGTTTCATTAACTTCCACCATGGTTTATTCCTCTGCATTTATTATTTTTGTCACTTCACTGGAAGATCTCCTTGCTCAATTTGGTTTCGTGTGAATTCTTGCAAGAAGTGAGTTCTGTTTACGTGATTTGTGCTGCCAGTAATTTTATTCATTTAGAAATGCTGCCAGTAAATAGACTATTCAGAGAAAATAAACACAGATGCTCATACATACAATGGAGATTAATTTAAAATTTCTACCAGTATTCATAGAAAATTGTTTTCAGTATTTTTGCAGACCCATTTGCAGTAGTAAAATAAAATTCTTTTCCTTGTTCATGATATTACAGCTGTGCAATGGATGCTGTGTATATGCTCTTGGTCATTGTCAGAGAGCAACTAGAAAATGTCAGGGATTCATTTTCAGTATAACTTGTTAGTTTTTTGGGAAAAGGTTGTAATACTAACTATTTTAGAAGATAAATTTAAAATAGTACGAAACGCTTCAAACAGTTTGAGGCTGAAAAGGCACCAAAAAGGGCACTTTTTTGTGTTCATTTAACATTTGTCTGTGGCTGGGAATTTAGCTCTATCAGATCTTTACTTGTAACTTTGGTTAAATAGTAATCTTCTTCCTCGTGGGCGTTTGCATTTGGTGAAGTGATGATTATCAAATGGCTGCTATTATCTGATAGGAGCTCTGTGCTGTAACCAAAGCACAGGAAACATGGTAGAAAAGAAATCAGGTGAAAATCAGTCCAACATTGCTCTTTGTATTTTGCGCCATGCTGCATAAACTTTTTCCACGTGTAAAGTAACCTTAGTCATCTAAATGTAAGACAAAGGAATTGTGACTAAAGCTGCAGATCACTTGAGGCTTCTTTGGTGCTAATTAACTTACTTAGCTCAGTTGGTTGGCAGATTTTAATCACTATAAAAGCTCCTGTGGATATTTTAATTTGTTTTCATTTTAAAAGCAGTAGCATATGGTTCTTTAAAAGATGTGTGGCTTTTTCTGTATTCATTTGAGAAATCATAATTAATGTTTTCATGTGCAAGACATACATTTAGTTTCATAATCACTCATTTTCAAACTTAACCCCTCGGAAACACTGACAGAATTATTGTGCCAAGAGCAGTCAGCATATAACTTCATTTCCTGAAAACCTTGCCTTTTTAACCTTAATCAGGGAAAAAAAACATGGGCATTTGCAAGTATTTCTAACAAAATGACCCGGATAATAGTGCAGTCTCTTAAGCTTTCAATATATATTGATAAATTTTTTAAAGCATAGGGTTTATCTTATTTGGAATATTAAAGTTTGTCCTTTAGTAACAAAATAATTAGAACAACAAAAAAATTAGAAGAACACAATCCAGGGGGTAGTTGGTATGCTTTCAGATATGCTCCTTCAGATCTTGGCCTCTCTATGCTATTCTTCAGATTTTACCCCACCATCCATATTAGAAATTGCTACCCAATCCAAATCTAAATGACTCCCAGTGTTCTCTAATTTTAATTTTTTAATTTTGATGTAGACCCACCCCAGTCTTGTGGCATTGCAGACCCAGGTACTGTATACCCTTCTGTGAGTAGGCAAAATAGGCCACGATCAGGCAAGAAAATGAAATCCTCCTGGGCATGATTTAGCTGTCCATTAGTCAAACTATTAATGATCCATTAATGAAACTTTAGAAAGACAACTTGATATGCATGCTTTCATGAAGCAGACATTTGCAGAAGTATTTCTATTACACATTCTGCATGTGTATCAAAGACTTGATAAATAGGTGTGCTTATTTCCCAGTTTATTCCGTTCTTTCTGTGATTTAATTTCTAGCTTTTTCCTACAAGGCAAGAGTGGGAGTCTCAAAGTTATGGATACTTCTCCCTATGAATTCCCTGAAATCAGGTTAATGATAAATGTTCAATCATCACTGATGATTCCAGGTTCACATCTTAGAGGTTGCGAGTGCTGGCTGAAGAAGATTCAAAATACAGTGTCCATGTCTCATTTACCAAGTGTTACTATCAAGTGATGTTTCTAAGTGCAAAAGATGTATTTAACAGCGTTTTATTGCACTTGGACTGTGTTTTGAAGTTTTATTATAAGAGCACGTAAGTTGCCTTTTAGAACGCTGACTGTGTTGTTTTGATTCTCTGAAGTCTCACTATTACTGTTCAGTATCACTGTTACCATTCAAATTAGTTTTAATTTGGTGTAAATTGTTGAACGAAAAGTCCAGAAAAGCTTGGAGAAAATGTCTGTGTAGAGTGCACTTAACATCATTTCACATGTTGCTTGAAATTAGAGTGTTTGGTGAGCTAGTTAATATTAATCAAAAGATGTTCCCTGCCTCATCCCAAGCCCCAAAACACTGCAGTAAGGTAACCTGCAGCATTCTGCACCAAACTAATTCCCCAGCTTGATGGAAACAGTAGGGGGGAGCCCAGGAAAAGCACATCCTTGCTGGCTTTCTCTCAAATCAGTGCTGTTTGCTGTAAAACACGTCAAGAGACCTCCACTCAGCCACTGTCCCGAGCCCCTGTGGCAGTGCTGGCACACCCAGACGAGCTCTTAGTGCGCCTGGCTGCAGCAGCAGTGCAGCCCTGGATTGTGGTGCTCTCCCCAGCTCTGCCAGAGGGAATGGGTTTTCTGCGTGCTCTGCCCCTATAACCTGGCCTGCTGATCTGCCTGTCATTGTCCTTTGGAGGAAGGAACACGGGGAGAGGAAACGGGGCCTGGGCTGTGTCGCTCTCCCGCACAGCCACATCTGTGCTCAGATACTGGGGAGCAAGGGAAGCAAGGATTTCCACCCATTGTATTTAGGGAATGTCTTCACTGATTACGAAGGCTCTTGAGTAGAAGTCCTTTCCTGCATTTTCAGTTAAAATCTAGTTTTATTGCATTTCCACTGGGGACCACCTCAGTTTAGTTAGTATCAGCCCCGTATATGTTTCTGTTATGCTGAAAAGAGCAGAACTCTGCTCTACACAAGCATTGCATCAGAAAATACAGTTATAGCTATGGCTAAATGAGAAGGATGTGCCACTTGCTGTGATAAAATGAGTTTGAATGACTGAAGAGAGTGAATGTATGTGGCTATATTCTTCATTCATCTGCATTTTACAAAATTGTCTCTTTTTTTCTATTAGTGATGTGCATATGACTGTGAACACATTAGCTGCATTTGTACTGGATTTACTTTTTGCAGCAGTGATCAAAAATGTTTCTGAGTGTTCACATTTAGTCATGATTACACACCTGGGAATGACTACTAATATAGTAGGATTTAAAATCACCTTTCTGGATGATGATTAAAATATAAGAGATTTACACATCAGTAAAAATCCATATTGCTTGGAAAGTTAAGGAGCAAATATATCTAAAAGAAAACCAGGGTTTTATTTATGCAATATTGCCATATGTAAATGGCAGAGGACAGTGCAAGGTTGTCATGCAGGGAATAGCTGCATTGAGGCAGTCCTCTGCAGAGCCTAACAAACCTTGAATTTCCTCTTGGAGTGCCTGATTAGTGAGGCATGGTTGCTTCAGAAAACCCAGGTTCCTGCTGCTGGGAACACCCTGTGGTGAGCACCATGCAGGCATCCCCAGGTTTTGCCTGTCCACCTCTGATTTTCGGGTCTGTGCCACAGGCTGCAGCGGCCTCTGTTGGAAAATCGCCATCTCCTGTGGCTGCCTTGAGTCAGAGCTGTCCAAATCCTCTCAGCACCTCCCCACGCGTCACCATCCCCTGTTCCTGGGCTTTGCAAGGGGACATTGTCCTTGTTCCTCAAGCTCCTGCAGGACAGAGCAATTCCCCTGGCTTGAGGGGCTTTCACTTCATCACGGATTAACTATGCAGTGTTTCTTCAGGAGTAAGGAAACCTTTCCTTGTTTTTCATGCTGCAGCAATGCTGACAACAGTAATGCCATGCAGAAACCCCAAGTATTAAAAGCAGCCCATTTTTGCTTTTCGGATGTAAATTGATCCTCTCTGTAAAGATGTTTCAAATGTATGGTGCAGCTGGGGAAGCTCAGTATTCAGCATGATCTCTCTGAAGCAATAAGAGTAGGGGCAGATTCTGGACTTGGTTCAGGGTAGGATATCTCAGCTTGCCCTGCTTTCTGTGACATTCAAGTGATGTAATTGATATGGCAGCGATAATATACAGAATGAGTGCTCTATTAATAACTTCCCTTTAACAGCCACTTAACCCAGAACCTTGGCTTGGCATTGCAGCCTCCACTGATAGTGCTCTCAGCGAGGCACTGGCAGCATGTCTTGAAAGCTAATGGGATGCCTGGGAACAAATGTTTGGCGAGATTGGCAACTTTTTGAGGTTTATTTCAGGTACAGTTTGTCCTGGTGTAAGAGACTTGAAAATATTTACCCAGTGTATTCTGGTTCTTTTTCACCCTTTCTCTCAGTTCCGTCTGGAGTGATTTCCCTGCCAATCTTGCAAAGGTATTATATGTCCCTTATTCTCTATCTCCTGTAATAAATCTCTTCAGTTGTAACACTAATAGAAATCCAGCTAATTGTATACACCTCTATTATCTCTATCTCTCTCTCTCTCTCTCTCTCTCTCTCTCTTCAAGTACTATACATTTACCTTATATAAATTTGTATTAGTTATGCTTGGAAAAAGCATGCACATTGGCCTCTGTAATTTCCACTTCATGGTCTATAATTTCCTTTATTTCTCTGTATTAAATAGCAGTGTGTATATTAGCAATGGTAGAGGTGCACTTTGTACCAAAGTGTTCTAAAAAGTGGTAATATGGACAGGAAAATGTAAAAAAACCCACAAAACCGCACAAATAAAAAAAATGTAAAAAAACCAACACAAATCAAAAGCACAATAAATGCTTTTTACCAATCTCAAAATAAAATGAGGGCAAAATTACATTTTTGTCCTTTGGGAATGTTAGTGTTTTAAATCTTGTTGGAATGAAGTCTTAGTTACTTGTTTTCCTTAATGTGTTGGTCAAGCCTGAATTATTCTTGGACAGAGGTTTTCCTGCATTTACTCAATGGAAGGATGAGAGAAGAATACATGAGGTGCATCTTTTTAAGCACATGGGCTGCCTTTGGTGCAAGGAAATGTTAATAGAAGCTTTCCTTGATGCCGTGGTTCAGAACTGAAGAGTGAAATGCAGATCTGAAGTATGCAGTGCCTCACTTGAAGCAGTGCAGGCAGCTGACAGTCAGGCTCTGACACCTCTGATTCTGCAAATACTCAGTGGGTCTGAGCTGCTTTAAAATCAGTGTGATTTAAGCGTATGTTTCATGTTAATTGCATGCCCAAGTGCTTTGCAGAAGCTTTAAGAAATTGAGTAGAACATGTGCATTGGAAGCAGCCATTACCAATCCTGCAAATAATGCACTACAGTTTTATAAGTCCTCAGTCTTTGCAGTGCTGTTGCAGAATTGAATTATAACCTTGATCAAAGCCTACAGTTTTATTCTTATCCTGGGATTTTTCCACCTTTTGTTTGCATTTTCTGTTACATAACTAGTATTTTAATTCTACATTTTCTCAGGCTTTTTTTCTCATCTTTTTACACTTACACTTAGAAATAAAGTACATGCCTGTGGGGAGAGGAAAAAGGAAGGGGGAGTGCAAGAAGTAAAATGAATCATGCCTGTGCATGAACAGGGATGTGCTAGCTATTTATACTGGAATAAATACCAGATTAGTAGGATTTAAAATGTTATTGCTCTGTAGGTTTTAAAAGGCCTTACAAACTCTAGGTTAGTTTTGCTTCACTTCTTTCAAGGTAGAATTATTTAAGAAGGCAGATATTTACTTGAATTTTTAAGAAGATTAAGAGCACATAGTGGTTTTCTTGGACTCATAAACTACTTCCCACTCACTGCTTGCTCTTTGAAAGAGGAACTGTCTCACACTTGCCAAGGAGAACTGCCCCTTGCTCCTAATCCCACTGGTCCCAAGTGATTCATTGCAGATTGGTGGATTCTGCTCTTGGGAGTGGTGGATTCTGCTCTGGGCAACCTGTCTGTATGATGCAGTCACTACTGGATATGGATTTGCAATTCCCTATGGAGGAATTGTCCTATTTGCCCCAAGCTGTCCCTTGTCCTATTTGCCCCAAGCTGTTTGTGTTGTTTGGGGGACATAGTTTGTTATTTCTTGCTAAGTAAAATAGTAACTTCTTTTTATTACGAATTTGCCAACAAATTCCTGGAAGAACAGAAACAAAAGTTGTCAAGATGTATTGAAACATGCCTCTGTGGTTCTGAGTAAGGGTCTTTCCTGTCAGAGCAAACACCACAGTCCCAAGATGCATGATGCCATTCTGGAAGTTATTTTTTATACTCAGACCCCTTCCTTGGTTTAATCTTCTTTATTAGGTAAATACTAAATGCAAATCAATCTGCAAAGCAGTCTCTGGAGCAGAGCTCTCTTCTTATTATTCCTTTCAGACTTCTAGCCCTGTGTGGTAGTAAAAAAAGCAAACAAGGCTTTTGTAGGCTTGTTTAGCACATGGACAATTCTGGTACATTGAGAGCACTGTGCTATATATAAATTCATTTCCTTATTATGTCCTAACCTAGGAAGTTTGATTCAGCTGATACCAGGTTTCCTTTGCAGATGTCTTAGAAATAAAAAACATGTCTGTCTCTCTCAACATTTTGGCATACAATTTATTCTTCACTTGACGAGCTTTATTTTATCTGTTCTACATCAGACACGTTTTTTGCCGTGATGATTTTCTTGCCTGTGTGGTGAGAGCTAAATGTCAGTCAGCGTGCATGGCAAATTACTTCTGTCTTGTGTAGATTACCTTGAAAACACTCAAGGTGCTGCTGGCAGTAGAACAGACTGATAACAGAGCTGAGGAGGGGATTCTTGCTTCAGCAGGAGCAGAAGAAGGTGAGAACTGACTGCAGGCTTGCTCCAGAGGGGGGCTCAAAAACCAGTGTGGGCTGTTTGTGGTGCATGCTGAGAGACGTCACAGTTGTGGGAGGAAGCATTCTTAGCAAAAATTATTTGGGAAATGATTAGGAAAGGAACAAGTGTTCCTTATGTCTCATGAGTGTGCACCAGCCTCAGGCTCTTTTATTTTAGTCATTTATTAAAGTCTGGAAGCAGAAGCTGCTGCCTGTGTTGGAAGCTGACTAGACTGAAGATGGTGGGCTTGGGGTAGCAATGTCCTCAGCTGGAATGGATCCTCTGATTGAGGATGAATATGGTGTTGATGTCATGGAATCCTTTAGCTTGGAAAAGACCTCCAAGATCAGAGGCAATGCTGTTAGCCCAGCATTGCCAAATCCATCCCTAACCGTGTCCCTGAGTGCCACAGCTACACCTGGTGACTCAACCACTTGCCTGGGCCGCCTGTTCTATTGCTTGATAAATCTTTCCATGAAGAAATTTTTCCTAATATACAGTCTAAACCTCCCCGATGCTACTCTTGTCCTAACGCTTGTTACTTGGGAGAAGAGAACAATGACCCCTGCCCTTGCTACCACCTCCTTTCAGGTATTTGTAGAGAGCTATAAGATCTTCCCGAGCCTCCTTTCCTCCAGACTAAACCACCCCAGTTTCTTCGGCTGCTCCGTGTAAGTTTTGTTCTCTAGACCCTTCACACTTCATTGCTGTTCTTCATTGCCTTTGTTAAACCATCACCTTGAACTGGATTTGAGTCTGGCTGTAGTGCCACATGTTTTTAACAGTCCCGGTGGAAAAGTCTGTGAAAAGAGAGGAAATGGCAAGTAATGCTGCGAGGAAATCTATTGTACCCAGGAAAAAGGACATTTTCCATGTGGTTGTTGTAGGTGTCAGGTGGAGACATTGATATGGGAAGTATATGTTGGATTTTAGCTTCTGGCATGGCAAATCACTGGAATATAGAGTAGCAAGGCTGGGGCCAACAGTGCCTTTTATCAGGCTAATTAGTGCTCAAACAAAGCAGTTGTAGGTATTAGATTAGGTAGAACTGATGTGCATCTAATAGGTGTTAAGTGCTTGCCATACCATGTTTTAAGGATATCACGCAAGTGCTTTTGTCTATGGGAAGTAATTATCTTTGCACATAATCTTCTGTACTCATGACATGGCTCTAATGTCCTGGGAAAAATCTGCAGTTTGTTCTACTACAGTTCCGTGGTTTCTTTTAGGGGGGGAAAATCCCCAAGCTCAAAAAACTGCCCCAAACCCATGGATTTGATGGGGTCTAAATATTGTCATTGTTGAAAAAATAGCAATATTTTTCCCTTTTTTATGTGGACAAGGGTATAAAATGGATGATTGATTAGATCTTCATAGACTGGAGTTTTAGTTGGAGGTATCTGCAGTGGTCTGATAGTCTTGGATTTGTAAGACAGGAATGTAATTCCTCACAGACTGTGTGAGCCCTGTGCTGCTTATGGATGATATAGAAAGGGACTGGAATAATTTTGTAGCTCTCTGGGAATGAGTCGATGAAAATGCTGAGCTGATTCTTCACTGAATGGAGTCATACGCAAACAAAAAGTGTGCAAGTCTGACGATGAAGATCAATGCTGAGAATTCCATGTAGTACTTTATTTCTTTATTCTGTTTCTCTCATGCTCAGGAATGAAACAAGTGCTGTCCCTGAAGCACTGACCATTGAGTGGTAACTATATCATTCCTCTCCCTTTTTCACTTACGTGTTAAGAAAAGTGGATGAATGTTTTCAAATCAAAATTGCTGCTCTGCGTGGTTATTTTACTATGTGAGGTGCATGTTGAAGTGTGCAGAATTTCACAGATTAAACCCACAGGCTTTCGCTTTCCTATGCCTAAAAAGATGATCTATAAAGAACTCATTTTTGCCTGGCCTGTTTCAAAATGCAAATCCATTTTCACCTTACTTAGAGAAATGCATATTTGAGATCTATATCATCAGAATTCATCTTTGGACTCAACATATTTGTAGGAAAAGGTGAACAAGAGATGAAAATAAAACTGTCTTCACTCTTACTGGAAATTAAGCCAATTTCAGTAATATTCTTAAATACCTCAATCATAACAAATAGTATCAGTTTCTAGAAGTACTGCTGTCAAGTGAGAGATTTTTGTAAATCACTGTTTTTAATTCACCAGCTATAAAGGATTTTATAATAATAGCATTCTATCAAATTAGGGAATATCAGTGTCTCTGGAGACAAGTAATAGGACACCAGGGCTTTCATCTTTATACCTCTGGTTCAACTCCAAGATGGGACCATGCTGTCCCAGGCTTTAACTAGGAAATGTGTTTCTTCTTTGGATGGATGATTCAGCCCCAGAAGAGGCTTCCTGCTGGGGCTCTGGACTCTCATCCTCTCATCCCTGAGGTATGCAAGCCTCTGAGCTGTGGCTGATTTAATTTATAGCCCCATGTTGACCAGGGGGCTGCATTTGATGACCACCAGTGGTCTCTTCCAAATAATGTTCCTACTCCTTTGTGGTAAACCTTGCTGTTCCAAAGTGTTACATTTATGTGAGGGACAACTTGGAATAACTAAACTGCAGGGCTTGTGCTATTACAGAAGAGACAGGAAGTTTCCTCTGCTTCTGTGCCCCCTGCCTATCATGACAGCGATGACAAACAGGTATCCTGCTATCAGTGCCATTTTCTCCCCTATGTGTGTCTGTCAGGAGCCACATTTTCAGCTTGCTGCCACTGTGGTATCGTTTCTACCTGCATGCTGAAACTCAGTTCTGAGCTGTCATCACTTAATAGAGTGGCAGGCAGGGTTTTGTCCACAGTGGAGAATTTCCTTGGGAAAAATATGAGATGTGTATTTGTACGTGTGTAGTACCGATGTGACATTATTTCCTGGGCATAATACAGATCCTGACAAAGTGTTCCAAGCTCACCAGCACTCATTTTCGCTAGATTTATCCCACTCCAGAGCAGAGAAATTGCAAGAAAGTGCTGGTTGCCCGAGTGAAAGAAACTGGATTGTATCTGACTTCCTGTGGTTGCTCTTTTCCTCTGAAAAGCACCGCCACACCCCCTTAATCTTGTTCAACAGCTTGGCCACACCGCTGAGCTGAGCTGCCTGACCCACGTTGTGTTTTAATGAGCTCCTTGTAAAGCATTCCTGGCAGAGCTGCTGGGGACTCAGGCCCGTGGGCTGCTGCATGCCAGGGCTGTCACCTGCCCGGGGCCACCTGGCTGCAGGTGTAGCTCAGGCACCCGAGCCCTAGGAACCATTCAGGAAGAGAAGCATTCCTTTTGCATGTTCGTGTTTGCTTTACCCATGCCTAATTCGCATGCACGATGATATTTTTTGGTTGCCTGGCAACCAGCTGGGGGCATATTGGATGGAAGGTGGCACTTCAGGATGTGGATTTAGGGGTTTTTTTCAGGCAGTGTCACAATAGGTGTTACTATGTTCAGGTTGATTAATATTTGGTTTGCATGTATTGTTGCATGACTATTTTTATTATTTATTAGGAACTGTGCTAACTGCCATGGCTGCTTGGGCAGAGCTTGGAAGAGCCCACGCTAAGCAGATTCTGTAAAAGCCCTCCCCTGAGAGCTCTGCCCCTGCAGTGTTCTGTCCCTAACATTACTGTCTTGCCCCCTGAGCACGCACCAGTGTTCCCATGAATCTAAGGGATCTTTGGAGTGGGTGTAAAAATACCACGCCCATGGAAAATGAACAGACAAAAAGCAAAACTTTCAGCATGCTGTGTTTCTCTTATGATGGGGTTTTGGTTTCTTTCCTGCCTGTGAAAATGAACTATTAATGAACCAACTTTCTAATCAAGGCCGAGTCAGCACCGATATTTTTGTTGGTATAGGTGTCCGCTTTTTGTTGCTGAATTCTTTTATTCAGGTACAAAATAAAATAATTTAATCTTGAAAATATTATATGTATGTACATATCCATGTCATTAATTTTTATTAGAAAATGAAAGAAAGATGAAATATACTCAGTGTCATATCATGGTAACTGATGTCCTTCCTGGCATGTCACATGATGCACTGCTATGGTGCAAGGTAATAAGGTCACAATAACATTTAAAACTAATTTTTGTGAAACAAAGAAAAGGGGAAAGGGATTTTGAGTGTGTGATAAGGAGAAGTTTCTGAGAATTTTGATGTGTTTTCATGCATGTGACCAAAATGTACTTCTGAGCTGTCAGAATTTCTTTAAAAAAAAAAAAATTAAAAAAGGGAAGAAATTCTGAGTTCTTATTGGCTCCAAATCTTAATTGGTTTGATTTTTAAAATGCCTTGAGCAGTCAGTGAGACATTGTCACTAAGGTCGGTGAGGTTGGTTACGGTGTTGTGTATTGCCCAGGGTAGAAAGGCTGCTAAACTCAGGTTGTGCACTCTGAATGTGATTCCATTTTCTGGACAAGAGGACAGCTGCCAAAATGAATGTTTTTGTTACATTTACAAATAGCTATCTGAATACGATTATTGAGGGGTTTTGCTGTTGATGGAGGTTTTTTCCTTCTCCTGGAGAAATACATCTGTATTAGATGGAGGCAAAGACATCTTTTTTGTAGTTTTCCTTCTCTCTCACTTCTAATTTGTGAAGACACTTTTGGACTCTGATAAGTATAAAAATTGGTCCACATAAGTATACGGAACAAGATGATAGTTGGTAAAAGACCCAGGAATACAAAGCAGTAAATAGAAAAGTGCATCAAAGACAGTCAGAATAGTTCATTATTTCCTAAATGAAGTGTGATAATTACAGAGAATGGATCTTGAAGGATTCTTTGAGCTGGTACTGAAAGAGGTATGAAAATTAGATCTCTGTCTCTGGGACAAAGTGTAAATTTGAAATCTTAAATTTGAAAACATAAGTGTAGGGTTTGTGATTTGTTTCTGTTCTTCTGGTTACTGTTGGTTATTTCCAGGCTGGTAAACAGGAGCTATGTAGACTGCTATGTGTCTTACAAAGTGATTTTATCCCATATGGTCTTTGCTTACGGATAAAGTTTCTGTAATTGCCGATAGCAAGTATATTACTTTGTGTAACATCAGTCTGAGTTGTAATTGATGTCTGACAGCTTAGAAACAGCCCTTATCAAGAAATAGTGTTTAAACCATTGGTAGTTTAAATAGTGCTCACAGAGATTGTCTTGTGCTTCCTATTGGATTTCTTTCTTTGACAGTGTGTAACATACAGGCTGACACTGTTGCTACAAAGCAAACTTCATTTACTCATTTTCCAACGTGTCCAGAACCACTATGTGCTTGCCTTCAGTACAGTCAGGACCATTTCCTTAGTAAACAGGGGCTTGTTAAAGGTACATGAGCATTCAAAAGATAATTCATTCCTATGCCTGCTGTATTTCCTACTCCATCGCTTGTATGCTTGGTAGAAAAGCAATTTAACATTGCTAAATTGTGCCTATGCTCCTGATACCATATATTCCCTTTTTGTCACCAACAATTGCTCATTTATTTATTTAATGTGTTACCATAATAAAGTAGTGCATAAGCTCATTGGTGTTGGTTCCTACTCCTAACTGTTTTATTTTTTTTGGATGTTGGGGTTGAACTTCATGCAGACTTGAAGAAGTCAGTCCTGGAAACCCTTACCACACTCTAGGTCCTTGGGCTTGGCCAAATATTGATACATGCATGTTAAAATCTTTAAGTTGTGATGTATTACACAAATGAATAAAATAGGATAAGAAAAATTAAAAGATGGAAAAGAAAGAATTACTTGTAGCAGGGAAATGGAGACACATCTTGGAGAGTATTTGACAGGCACGGGAATTACATGTCTACCAAATTTAGCAGTGCAGTGCCCACAGTTCTGTAAACGATAATAATAATAATAATAGTAATGGATTGGGGGGACCTGTGGCTTATGAGCCATGACTTTGAGTGTGGCTCTTGTGCTTGTCAGATGCTGCATAAGGAGACGTGATAATGCCATGTCAGGAATTAGGCAATGGCTGCTAAAGGTGTCGAAGGTAATCCTACTTTAGGAACAACTCCCATGCCCTTAATATTCCTGCTCTGTGCTGGTATGAAAGAGCCCCAGGAGTTGTGTCTTCTCCTGTGTTGGTGAGCCTGCCAGTCTAGAAACCAAAACCTCCCATTTGGGAATGTAACAAAAGCGTTCACAGAAAACTCCTGTCATTTTGTAGAACTACCATTATTTTTTGTGCTGCTAGATATGTGATTGACTTGTGGAACTAGAATGGATAATTGTTAACAGGATATGGCATACTTTTTTTCTTCACCAATAAGTGCTTTTAGAATATGTATGTGTGTTGCTTAAATTATAAAGGATACAGCTCAGTTAATAATTTTTTTTCCAGTAGGGAATGGCTATTCATCAATATATTAAGGTCAAATGCTTGTTTGATTTTCATGCAGCCTTCAGGGAGAGAGAATTGTCATTTATGTCAGCCTAAGATTTTTTTTTTTCTTTCTGGTAAGCAATTTATTTGAAAGCTTGGTCTAAATTACAGACATTTGCTACTAGTTATCAAGTTTGGGCTCCATCTTCTCGTTAGAGAGCCTGTGCTTTACAGAAAGCCAAGCATTATCATTGTTTGACTCTCCAGAGGTAATTCAGCCCCACGTAGCGCTGCTGCTCCACCGTGCTTCTGCATGTGAAGTGAAAGAACATTTAATTTGCCTGACATGCACCTCTGCCTCTCCAAATGGAGAAAATCAGCTGAGTAGCTGGCATGCTGTAGCCCCACATTTGTACTTAGGAGTTTTTAATCTAGAGACTCTCGGCTCTAAGAAGTGATTTGTTCCCCTTTGTGTCCTACTGGTTAATTAATCATGGCTGCAGAATGCTGTTGCAGGCAGCTTCCTTTAACATTTGATTAATAATAAGTGCTGATATGGGGAATGTGTTGCAGCAAGCAGGATCACATCTGGCAAGTCATCATGGCTCCTCACTGCCCTGCACTGTAAGCAGTTTTTACCCCCAAAATGTGTTGACCTGATTCTGTGCTGTTAAATTCTGGAGTTATAGTTACTGCCGCGTGGTGCACGTCATACATCCAACTCACAGTTTGCCACTCTGGAGTGCAGACATAAGCTGAGATGGCTGTGCAGGCAATTAAATCTCTCAGCTCACCAACTTTTTCTTTTTTTTAAAAAGCAAAATATTTTAAGTATCAGATGTGCAAATTCGTCAGTGACTGCAAATTTTGTCCACATCTAATCAGCACTGTGATTATTTTTGAACAAATGATTCTGAATTTAAAAGAGTCTGGATTCTGAACTTTGTGATTAAATATTTAAGGAAAAAGTTGACTAAAGTAATTCAATGAACTGGAGTGCCAGAACACTGTTCTCAGGGAAAATGTGGTCCCATTTTTTCTCAGCTGGGAGAGGTTAGGTTCTTTCTCAAGCAAGTGATCCTTTTCTGGATTCCTCTTCTTTTTATTTCACTAGGCTTTTAATCAAGCTCTTCTTGTGTGGATCTTCCATACTTTTGATGTATGAACCATTTATCTCTGTATGTTAAATAACCAAAAAAATTCTTGTTTATCCCTTAAAAAAAAACCCAAAAACCCACCTAAATTAAGAAAAATATCCAGTGCTTTGTTTTTTTCTTTTTGAGCGCTTTCTACATCCACAGTAAGGCAAAACTAGGAATGCTAGTCAAGTGCCTAGCATTAAAGAGACATTTTTTAATACATGCCTGAATGGGAGTTGTGTAACACTTATTTTTGTATTATAATTTTCTACACTACTAAGTAAAGAATCTCATGAAACTCCAAATCAAAGACTAAAGGAATCAAAATTTGAATCATAAGCTCTGCAAGACTACATTTCTGGTGTTTAAAGACAAGAAACTTGGCCACAAGTCTTTCAGCTTGCTTGATGGATGTACCTTTGAATCACTAAAGGTTTTTTCTTACTGGAGATTGAAATTCTTGCGAAGTGCAATTGAATATGTAACAGATTGCTGAGGGAGTTCTGTTGTTTTGAGATAGAAGATTGTACTTGATGCTTCTTTATGTTAGGACTGAGAGTCTGCCAGAGTATGTTAGGTCATTTTTAGTAGCTGCGTTGACTTGGAGTTAAAGAGAAAAGGATTTGTACCACCTTTCTCTCTGAGCCATGGCGGGAAGGATGGGCATGATGTTAATATGAGTGCTCGTAATTAATTGTGAGTCTTTTCATGATGCATAATGAGAGTTCTGTCCTCAATTCAGGGCTGTTTTTGATACTGACTCAGAATGGGCTAACGCTGAGATTTGTCACCAGCCTACATCCTTTCCTGCTCTTACCGTCGGGGTACATTCCCTTAACTGTAAATGCGATGAAATACTAGTCTGTAAAAGCAAAACCATCCTGGTAATTGTAATGAATTGTTCCCTTAGCCCTTGTCGATGGAAGGTAAACAAATGACTGAATGTTACTGTAGCACTGTAAAAATTAATTCTCCAGCAAGATTAATAGGATGCTTATAGCAAAGTGGTGCCTTCTCGATGGGCCAAACAAACAGCAGCAAGGCATTAGGAAGGTTATACTGGTTCTGTCCTGACAATGCAATCCTGATAGCACTGAGGTTTTAAAATTTAATGAACGTGTTCAAGTACAGTCTAAAATAGTGAAGGTCTGTCTTACCACCCTTCACTCCATGAACTGACACTTTCATACCTCTGAGAAATAAGTCTGTTTAAATGACATAAAAGGGCTCAGACCATATTTTGACAAGATAAAAGATAACTGCTCTAAGGTGGAGACAACATAAAGTCTAAGGCTGCAAGGTGGAGACTCAAATATAGGAAGAAGGAGTAAATTTTTCTTTATCGCAATGGAAGAGTCTTGGAAAAGATACTGTAGGCTTTGTCTCTCAAGCGCCCTGTCTGTTCTTCTTGAAACATAGCCCTCCAAAGGTCACTTTTAATTTCCTGAATTGACTAATAAGAACAGAGCAACAGTATAAAAGAAAGGAATTATATTAGCAGAACTCATTAAATTAGTACAGTAAGCATATGTGCAAGCTATGTACGTCTCTGCTACCTGATTCAGTACCTACTTGTATCTGCAAATATTTCAAAGCTAAGATGCTCACCCATGTTAGGGCTGAAAAGCGTTCCTGGGATCAGGGAGTGTAATCCGATCATGTAATAGGATTGATATAAATATAATCCTATTACTAAACCATGTGTTTGCATGTCAGAATGAGCAGTGAATAAAGGCTAGAAGTTGTTTGAGACATGTTGCTCTTTCAAAACACATAATCAATGTGCACCATTGTAATGTGCAATGATTTTAAAAGGTGGATTTTTGTGTAGACAGCAACTTCTTGCCATAAACTAATTTTGCTAAAGTTCTGAGCTGTCAATTCTTGGAGGTTGTTTGCCCTCTCTTTTCGTCTCCAGCAGTATTAAAAAGAAGGCTGAAGTGATTTATTTTTAGTGAACCTCATTTCCCATGATAGATGCAAAGCAACAAATGATATCCTATGAAGTAAACCCCTGTAAAGTGTCAGAAGGGAGAAATCATCTAGCCATGAAGAAATACCATTGTAGGCAGCTGATAAGAATAAAGCTATGTGGCTCATGTCATGTCATTGCCACACTTCTAGGGTATTAATCCCTTAACAATGTAAAAGCAGCAAGCATTTGTTGAAAGCCAAGTACGCAGGGTGATTGACCTGGATTGCTGAGTCTCTTGAACTGTAGTCATTGAGAGGTTAGCAAATTAACTGCCTTTGCCTTTTCCTGACACATTAATCTTGCAAAGAAGACACTGTGAACATTTTATGCACTCATTGTGCCAAAGAAGTGCTGGCTGTAGCTTTTTTTGGCCCATTTCTTGCCATCAGTCTTGAGGCAAGAGACACCCAAAAAGGAGCTGCACGCCACACTTTCTCTAGTTTTGAGGCCTGGATCAAGATAAAAGTTTTACAGGAGTCCAGTAAATATCTTTTGGAAATTTCATTTCTCAAAACACACCAGATATCAAATCCCTTTATGTACCTTCATGATTTTGTTCTGGAAGTAGTGGTAAATATGTTTTTTTGCATACCGTGTAACATGGTTTTGTCTGTCTCCCTGGTATAACATTCTACTATGCTAATTTGATTTTGCTGACCTAACTTCTAAACTATGCCCTCATAAGTAAGCATGCATGCAAGCATATTTATGTATGCAAATGCTTTTTAAATTTTAGTTAAGTAAGTAGGAAGTGAGACTGAACTATCTGCTCAGTTCTTGACTTGCTGTTTCCAGTTCAGGGTCTGCAGAGGCTTGTGTGGAATCTCTGTGCCACTGCCACCAACCTGGTTCCTCATTGCTGTCTTCAGGTGACAATGTGTATTCCAGGTGGGAAAACATTTGAATCACCATCCTTATCAGCATGTCATTATCTGGTAAAGCAGGAGCAAAAGGAACTGAAAAAACCCTCATGGTGCATGCCACTTAAACATCTAGAGGTAGATCTGTCTCCTCTGGCTAGAAAAGTTTTTTCCAGCTTTTGTCTAAGTAGAGAGATACCCTACAAATACCCCAAGACTCATAGACATTGAGGATGTGCATTAATTACATTGCTATCTTGAGTTACCTTGATTTCAGTTTTTATCTTCTGTATTTGGGAGATTTAATACAGTAGGAAGAGACAATCCCTCAACAGAAAAGTTCAATAATCTAAGCAGACAATGGATTTATATTCTTTCTAAAGGTAGCATTGGAAAACAGGCAGAAAAAAGGTTGGAATTTAGTCCATGTCTTTTAAATCTCAAATAAAGACTTACAATCTCAAGACTCTCAGGTCTCTAGAATATTTAATTTAGTACATTCATATTTTATACTTTCATCTTGAAGCAGCCTATTTTGCATCATTACAATTTGGACATAAGGATGTGGTTTTGTGGGTGGTATATAGGAGGAAATGTTTCTCTGGTGTTAGTGTGATTTATGTTAAAACTAATATTAGGTGAACGTGTATTATTTCACATATCGCACACCTTTTCTCAGCCTAGCTGAGAAACTCACAATGGTTTGTCCTCATCATACTTGACTTATCTCCCGATGTAAATATATGATTTATTTGTGGTGACAAATACTGCCTTGGTTTTATGGTTCCTATTATGTTAATGGATCACACTTTGCTGGAAAATGCCTTTTCTCAAATGGCCTGTCCTTGTTCAACAGCACTGAATTATTGTTTCACTAGCTTTAGTTTCTTCTTATAATTAACTTTCAAATGTGCTCTCGGAACATAAGGAGCAAACAAACTCATTTTACAGTGACCTGTAAATAAAACCATTTCCAAAGTAAAATTGACATTTAATACAAAGCAGTAGTGCAATTTGCTGCCACGATAGAGAATCATGAAATTAATTACCCATGGCTGTGAAATATTGACGAATAACTAACACTACTTCACTCAATCTTTTGTATATACTGTGCTCAAAGTTGTCTGGGATATGGGCAGGAGAAAGGAACAGAACAGCTCTCAGAGGTTCAGGCAAGGGTGGGGTTAACATAGAAAATAAAATTAGTGAGAATATCAGTTTCACAGATCAGGAGGAAACAGATCTCGGTTTGATCAATTGTAGGGTCATTTTTTATGCATTAACAAGACTTAACTTTTTACAGCTTGAGAGGAACATGGTGTAAAACTCAGAACCAGTGAAGGCAGTGCTGAGTTGTGGTTACCATTTGGTGACTTTGTGTGAGGGTTGGGTTTCAGGTTTTTCTTTTTCTTTCTTCTGGTTAAATGTTTCAAAGCAGGGAATTTTTGGATTAGTGTTTCCTATTTTACTTATGTCAGGATGTTCTGTTCCTGCAAGCTTTTACATTTTAAGAAACCAGCAGATTTGAAAGTTCTATTTCTTGAACCAAGTATGCTGAGATTTTCCTCTACTGCCACTGCTAGCAATTGTTTAAAAAATAAAGCTAAATAAAAAGCCCCTTGACCAAATCAATACTTAAACAAGAGGTATTTATGCACCTTTTAATTTAATTTACACAGTACCAGATTTGTCTTCCCTGGGAAACCAATCCTATGGTTAGAGGAAGAAGTCTTGCAGCAAATGTTTCTGTGTTGAATGCGTTAGAGACTGAGGATGTAACTTCATGCTTCAAAACTATGCTGTTATCATTGCAGGTCAGTCCTACGGAGTCCTACATTGCAATTAAAATTGTTAAAAATCAGGCTTACCTAAGTCCTAAGAATGATGATCTTATTTGAAAAAAAACCCAGAAATGCCAGCGTAATTTGTGCTCTAATATAAATTCTACTCACAGCAGAAAGGAATAGGGAAAGGCTTTGCAGAAAAAAAGGAAATGTTGCCTCACTATCCATAAACAGTGGATTGGGTTGATTTGTTGAATTTTATTAGACTGTCCTTCTGCTGATTTTTTTTTTTTTTTTAACCTGTGAAGACCTGGAGGAAAAGTTAAGTTCTGATAATGTGAATGCAAATCACATCCGATAGCTAGTGTGGTCACAGGAGCTAGGGATTGTTTCTCCAGCCACCTAATCAGGAGCTGATTCCCACAAAACAAGTGGTGATACACTAGGAATGCAAACAGAGAGGAGCAAGGTCCTTCTTATCAATTCCTTCAGACGGCACTGAAGATAAGCTTATCTGAGGCTCTATCACATATGGAGTCAGATCTGACTGTGGCCTTCACTAGAAAGATATTTTCCTCCACTCCCACTTAGAACTGTTCTTAAGAAATAAGAATGAAACAAACAGGTGCAGATTACTGACAAAAAGTTTTATGCAGAACCAGTGTGTTTCTTCATCTTAGTTATATCCTTTTTCTTTTGTCTGTAGTGATGGCACTAATTGCAGTGCAGCTCTTCTGTTAATGTGATGTACATGGAAAAATCAGTCTCCATAAAGCTGAGGCTTGACCCTTGGAGCTGCTGAGTGTTCAAAACTTCTGTTGAATGTACTGAAAACATTTGCCTAATCAACTTCAATCATCTGGGGGTCTCAATAACTGCTTTCTGTGACTGACATTTTGTGTAGCCCATGGTCATGATTGATTACAGCCAAGAGATTGCCTAATTTACTCAACACATCTTTTCACTGACAACTGTGTAGCAAACCCACAGATCACTTCTCGTAATTAAATGCTCTTTCAATGTGAATTATATACCATGCTATTGTGAAACATAGAGAACAGCTGGTCAAAGACAAGCGCTTTGGGAACATTTCTGAATTTAGGACTTTTAAAAAAATATATATTTATTTAATCTTCTCGGTATTCATCTGTACAAACTGGAAGATTAGAATTTGTTTTAGGCTCCTTCTTTAAATTCATTTGTTTTCATCTTTTCTTCTTCTAGTCTTTTTATCAGTGTACACTAGTTGACTTCTCTCTAGAATGGATTCCTTCTGCATCAAATTGCTGAAGCAGTTTATCCATTCAATGCCTAGAAACAAGTAAACCCAGACTGCCTCACAGCATCTTCACAATATCACAAAATAATCATATTCCCAATATTTACAGCTTTTACCCCATTTGTGTTATGATTACAATAGTGAATTCATCCGAATGAGAAGCTTAGTGGGTTTTGCTCATTACTTCAGCTAAGTTCTGCACTCTGTACTGGCAGATAGAAGCAAGTTGTTGGTACTGAAGTTGCATGTATGTGGTCAAAAAATATATTAATTTCCCCTTGTTCGACTCTTTTTTCCCTACTGAAGAGGTTAATACCCATAAATGAATTCCTGAATACTTTGTGGCATGTCAATGTAACTTAGATTGTGAAGGGGGAAGTAATTTAGAAAAATACATGGTGAAACTCATTTTTCAAAGCCAAAATTGGTCTCTATAGAGTAAGATGTTTCCCACTTAGACTCTAACATTTAATTTGGAAACAATCTTTGGTAACAATCGGGTTTTGTAGGTTTTGTTTGTTTTCTTTTTTTGTTAACTCCTCATCTGAAATAAAAAATCCCTAAAGTAAAGCTATGCAATTAAGTCACAAATCATTGGCACAGCACTAGAAATCAAGTAAACAGTAGATATTTTTCTTCCACCCTTCTCCTCTCTCAACTCCAAATTCCTCTTACCCATTATTCAGCCTAAAAATCTTCCTACTAAATCTTGGGGTTGTACTCCCAGTTAGGACTTTAAAGTATTTTCTGTCTTTTGGTAGTGCTTTTTGCATACCTGAAAAGTTGCAGATTAAATGTGATTAAAAATTACAGAGTTTATAGCTGATACCTTTTATCTGAGAAACCTAAGAATTATTTAAAAAAACATTAAGCATTAAGTAAAATGGGGTTTTGCTTAGCAAAATCTCTGGGAAATCCAGATTTAACTCTGTGAGCTACAACGGTTTATGATTTGGGTCTGTCAAAACCTCATCATACCTTTCAGCAGCCAGCTGTTGGAGGGTTCAGTCACACCCCTTCCAATCAGTGTGTTGATTAACTAATTAGCAATCAAAACCTCTGCCTTCAAATGAGGCCTGTGTCTTGAGACAGTTTCTGGTGAGCTCTGTTCAGACACAATTAACAATAAACAGAAAATTGTCTTTCCAGTTGACATGTTGTAAATTAGGACAGAGTAACACTCATCTGTCACCTGTGTTGGTTTGATTAAAGCATATTTTAGAGAGCAATACAGGGAGCACTTAATGATTGTGTTCCATGCTGTGGGGCTGTGTATGGTGACACTTTAGGCAAGTCGTGGTTGGTTCCACTTTGCAGCAGAACAGGGATGTTGTGGATCTCTTTTCACTAAGTAAAACGGCAATACTAATGTTTTCTCACAAGATTCGCTGCCAAGTTCTGCAGACTTGGAAAACTTTGAGAAATTTCACTTTTTTTTGTTGTTGTTTTTTTAAAAAAAATTATATTCCGAACATCCCTTGGCGCATGATCTGTTCAAGGTACTCCATTTACCAATCTGAACTGTTGGTGGTTAACACACACCCAGAGTCACCCAGTTTTGCCAACCAGAAATCCCACCAGGCAGGCAGATAGCAAATTTTGCCATCTATGGTGAGGGTTCACATTTTTTAAATCGGCATCAATTCTGTTGTATAAACAGAAATATTTTGTGCACGGAATCTAGAAAAGGAGGCCTTGCTCTTGCTGTGCAGGGTCAGTGGGGAGCAGCTGGCAGAGAGCAGCCTGCAGGATTATCTGTGAGGAGTGGCTGCCCTGGTGTGAATGAGGGATAGATGGTTATTTATGCAAGTGCTATTCTTGTAACGCTGCTGTGTGAGAGGGCACAGAAACACGGAGCATGTCTGGGGTAAGAGTGTTTGATTCCAGCAGGATGTGCTGCAGCTGCTGTGTTAGAGCCTTGCCTTGTGGAAGCATCCCCTGAAGGTGATGGAGCTGCTGCTGGTCTGCTGTGCAGAACAGAATCTGTCACATGGCGAATAAGCTATTTGAGAATAAAAAAAGATTCCCAAACTCTCCAAGTGCATAACCTTAAAGAAATTTTAATTAATGTCAGCAGGGAAATCTCTGTGAGGGGAAAAAATGGAACTGTAAAGTGTTTGTTCTGGTTTCATAAAGCCTTTCTGCCTCTCCCCTCCCCAGCTGGTTTCCTCCACAGATAAAAACCACAGTCTCCAAATGCAGAGAGATAAATATTGGCAGCTCTCAGGTTTGCTTTTCATCCCATGCCTGATGGGAAAATGCCAGTCAGTTCTCAAGCTTTTCCAAGTGAGCCTTTAGGGGCTTATTCACCAGACTTTGAATTTCTGGTAAACTGTTCCCTGCAGCTTTGGTCGTGAGACACAAAATTAATTTGTATCCTTTTTTCAGTTTTTTGATTTGCTGCCTATATTTATTATGAGCAAATTCTTAGAGGGATTTTTTTTTTTTTTTTTAAATGGAGCTGGTTTTGTTTGGTTTTTTAACTCTCTGGAGCTTTACTCAGATTGTTGTAGGCAGGTTTTTTAAAGCACACCCTTTAACAAGTCTGTTGCAAACTGAGAAACCTTATCTTTTGGTTTCCATTAAAATATCCATTAAGGTTCCTAAAATGTTTGCAGATGAGAGATGATATTTTGGCCGTATTTTATGAACTCTAATAAATCACTGTTGTTAGGCCAAAAAGGTGCATTAATTATTGCCAGTATGACTATAAAACAGGATCGGTGAAAGGGTATTGTACAAATGAACCCCAAAAGACTGTAACTTGTAAAAAAATTTCAGCCACTGTTTGATGTGGTGGTTTATAGCAACAAATTTAGGTAAAGGAAGTGGTGTTGGTTTTCAAGAGAGCTACATATGCATATTGCACTTAAAGTAGGGCAGCCCCTGAAAAGAGAAATATTTCCATGATAGGAACAGTTCAAACATCTAATAAGAATAAAAATACAATGTAAGGAATTGAAGTTCTGTCTGCCTCATTTCACTGCAGAGTACATAGCACATTTAAATAAGCCTGTGGTAGGAACCATGCTGCATTTTCAACTGATTAACCTTTTTTTTTTCTCTAGGGAAGCCTTTTTGCTTCTATCACATTTATTAATTGGGAGGTTTTCCATTTATGTAATTCAATTGGATTAAGTGCAGACATGCAAATAAAGGACTGAAGTGAGCTGATGCCTGATAGTTGGTCATGTGCTTGCTCTTAATCCAAGGAAAATTGAAAAATTCAAGTTAGCTTTGTTTCACTAGTGGCTTATCTCCTCTGGTTGGTGTTACTCGAGCTGAGAGCACTCAGAGACCATTGCTGTTCACAAGTGTTGTCACTGAGGGTAACTTCTTCCTGTCAGAGCTCTCATTTGGGCTCCTCTTTTACCAGAGAAAAAAGATAATGGTGATTTTTAAAAGATAATAGTAATTTTGGTGTCATTCCAAGAGCTTTAGAGTCTTCCTCATTGATACCTTCCTTGTGTTTTCATCTATAATTGTGAAATCTATTTGTAGTCAGACATCACAAGATTTTTTTTCTTCTAAACTCCTTCCATTGTAATTTAGGTATCTACTATTATGAAGGGACTTATTTCCTAGTCTGGTAGAGATCTGTTGGTTTTAAAGGGAGATTACATTTTTCCTTTTGATTATGCATAATATATTTATGTAGTATATGGTGAACTCTAATTCCTTAATATAATCACAAGATTATTAATTGTATATCAGTTGTGTAGAGTCTTATAAAGCTGGTGCTTTTTAAGGTCTGATGGTATGTATTTGATGGGAAAAGGTGTTTTCAATAGATGACAAACTTGCAGCTAATTCATAAGTCTGTGAATGGAGAAGAACCATTGATCTAATTCCTCCATCACAGTCAGATCAAAACTCCCCTGCTACTGTTAGAAAGAAAGCCTCAAGTCAAGGACAGCGCCAAGCAGATACAAGAACACAAACCCACATCTTTACTGATGAGTGACACTCCTTCCAGGAATGATCTCCCAGCCAGATGGCACAGGAGGCTCTTCCACACACTGCTTAGATCCAGTTCCCTCAGACTGATCTAAAGCCCTCAGTCGAGCTTTCTAGTGGGTGCTCTGTGGTGCTTCTGACTTCATTATCATCTCAATTTTATTTAAATTCCAAGTGTTTAAAATAGGAGAGCTCTAGGCTTGCCAGAGTGCTGATCTTGTCACCTTTTTTAAGGGTATGTGTTTTATGCCTCAGGACGCAAGGTTGTCTAAACTGTGCAAGGCTTAAAGGATGCATCGGAGGACAGTGTAGGTTTGAAAAATGGATAAGCTGGCCTTGCCTGGCCTGTGCTTTCTACTGGGAGCAGTTCTGCAGTGAATTATCCTTCAAGGGAAAACATTATCTGTGAAGTAGTGGGAATTCCATGAGCAGGTAGGTATTAGAGGAAATATATTTCTGAGCTTAGGGACTAAGTGGGAATGTTTTTAACTCCTCACGGAAGACATTTTATCCGTTGTTACAAGGCTATGCTGCTATTTAGAATGATTTATTTTGCTGGACCTGAGTATCTTTGCCTCTGAAAGTGTCAGCAATTTGGTTTTATTACACGTGCTACGGGGAGGAGATGTGCTACAGTTAACTTTGCAATGCTGGGCAAGAAGGGAGTGGAGACACCAGCACCACGGCAGTGAAATTGGCACATCAGGGTTTCACCGTTTTACAGCATGGTTAAGACCAACAAGATTTGATGTGGTGCTACAGAGGTCAGAAAATATATCCGTAAGTGCCGAATAGTTTGATAGGATAGAAATACATTACTAGATTTTAAAGTAATGTAAAGGTCATGTTTTTGCATATACCTGTGCTTTCTCCTTTTATTGGAGGGAGATTCAGATTTCTTGAGAAAACTGTTATCTCATTGCCCCTCTGAATTGGCTTGAAAATATTTCAGTTTTATGTCTTCTACACATCTTCCAAAGATGTCATCATAAAATGGCTGACTATACTGGGGCTAAAAGATTACTGTTTTCATTGGATGGTAATTCTATCTAAGAAGAAAAGATGTACTCTCTGAAATGATTGAATGGGAACAATCATGGATTAACTGAACTGAATCTGATAAAGACAGTTCCATACCTAATTAGTGTCCTGTCTTTGTTGCATGTTTTGAAGCTTGAGGTTCATCATTATTGAAAGTAATTAGGTGAACAAGTATTTTATCACCAGGAACATCCTAAGAGAAGGGGACAGGTTGGCAGTGAAGGGATAGGACAAAGGCATGGGGGGATCAATAATATGCAGTTCTGCCTTTCCTAATGACAACTACTGTGCTTCCAATTATAATTGCTTTGATAGCATCCGGGGAATCTAAGTTGAAGTGAAGTGTGCAGAGATAAATTGAGATGCAGGTTTTATGCAATAATGTTGGAAAGGTGGCCACTGTGCTTTGACTTGACACTTTTTTTGTGGTTTAGAGAACTTACAATAAGTTATGTAACTTCTTAGAGCTTGTCCAAGGGACAGACTGAGTAGGCTCTGCTTAGCAGCTCTTAATGTAGTTCTGATTATCTCGACAGCCACAGTTAAGTTGCAAATTTGCACTGCAACTCATTACTGTCAGCAAACTATCAGCCTTTATATTGTCATTCTTGCTTCACTATATAAAAGATTATTTGCCAATTGTCACTCGTACAAAGTGAAGAGAATCTGCACCTTGATTAAAAAAATGCATGAAACTATCCTGATAAAGACAAAATATTTAGAAAGGTTAAGAGTAAGTTACTGACCTCTGTTGCATTTGCTAGTCAAAGCACTGAGTAGACAGGGTTAAAAGGTATTTTGGTGGATATTACATTTTGACCATGGAACAGCCATTAGAAATTCTAGATTTCACAGATTTGAAAACAAATATCCACATGATAAGACTAAAATTTAATATTTAATGCCCACTGAGCTTGGACCATTCAGAAAGACCAAGAAATTGCCAGTGTATTAGATGAGGAAATACAAAAAGTGTGCATTAGTTTTGGAGAATCTTTTTGCACAGAAACACAAATAACTCTCAAACCCCACCCAGTAACTTATGTCCTAACAAAAGGATAAATTTGCACTGGAGTGATGATGGAAGAAAGTGGAGCTACACATCTTTGCCCTGCAGTTGGTGTCAGTATGGAATGTGGATGACAGTTTCTCATGAAGGTCTGATTGTAAATGTCCACGTTTGAGCTCAGGAGCAAGGAACACTTCTGAAAAGTTTTGATATTTGTTTAGATACCTGTTAGCATCAAAATGTGCGTGGGGAAAGGCTTTTAGTCTAACAATCTATATTTGGGTCTGTGACTTACATCAGAGGTGTTTAGAGAAGAGAACAGAAAAGTAAAACCAATAAACACAGTAACAGCTGTAGAGCTCAACTCGAGAGAAAATTATGAGAAAAGGGGATACTTTCAGAATCCAGACATAATTGGGATATAATTTGCAACTGGGCAGTAAACACTTGAGTCATTCCCAGCAAGCCGGAAACTCCCTGTGGTAGTGTGACTCAGAAATGAAGGCATTTGTAAGTATTTCCATGGCAATATTCTCCTCCACAACTCTTATTCTTGTCTTGCAGCAGTTCACAGCGTTCCTCAGACAGGCAGAGCCTGTGGCAATGAGCAGGTAGCTCTGTCAGCCCTGTTAATAACATCTGCAATACAGAAGCACTGGGTGTCAAAGACCTTTGTTTTGTTTTCCCTTTTTGAGGTACAGACTGCTGATTAAGGCCTGGGCTTGGAAGTGAGGTGATTTTTCAACTATTAACTAGTGGCATTTTTAAAAAAGCTGGGGGAAGAATCAGGATGGGGACATAAATAACTAGCAAGGAGAGATGATCAGGTGATTATTAAGTTTATCTGTTATATCTGTCATAGAGACTCCTGTCTGTTGTGGACAAAAGTGGTCTGGTAAGCATATCAGAGGAAGGCCTAGAGTAGAAGGAAAAGAAGTAAAACAAGTAAAGCAAAGGATCAGCTTACAAGTGACTGAAAAATAAAGATTGTGCAGCAATGTGAGTTTTATAGCTCATTGATCCTTGAACTGTTTTTGACACCCTAATGGCATATTGATTCAAAGTGTTCTTGCGTGGGGAAAAAAGGCATCTAGACCTGCAAAATGGTTACTAAATTATTGAATAAAATAAGTGTTATGGGTTTTTATAGGCTTTTGAGGGCTTCAGGCTATGTTGTTCTTCTGGTTTTGACTGGGGTAGAGTTGATTAAATCCACAGTGGCAGGTATGGGGCTGTATTTTGGATTTGTGCTGAACACAGATTGACAATACAGAGATGTTTTTGTTGTTGCTGAGCAGGGCTTGCCCAGAGCCAAGGCCTTTCTGCTTTCTGTACTGACACACTGGTGAGGAGCCTGGGGGTGCCTGGGAGGCTGGGAGGAGACACAGCAGGGACAGCTGACCCCAAGGGGCCAAAGGGATATTCCAGCCCATGCGATCTCCTGCGCTGTAAATAAAGTGGACGAAGAAGGGGGAAGGGAGGGCATTTGGTGTGATGGCATTTGTCTTCCCAAGGACCTGTTTTGTGTGATGGGGCCCTGCTCTCCTGGAGATGGCTGAACCTGCCTGCCCATGGGGAGAAGTGAATTAGTTCCTCATTGTGCTTTGCTTGTGTGTGCAGCTTTTGTTGTCTCTATTAAACTGTCTTTATCTCAACCCCCTGGATTTTACCCTTCCCATTCTCTCCCTGATCCCACTGGTGGGGGACTGAGTGGCTCCATGGGGCTTGGCTGCTGGCTGGGGTTAAACCACAACAAGTGTACAATGAGATTATTTTACTAGAAAATTCTTGTTAAAAGTTCAACTTGCTATTGCCAAGATCTCTGCTCTGTCACAGCAATTAGCCTCTGTAATGGTGTGCTGGCAGGGGATCACTGAAGTGAACTGCAGTAATCCCAGACTTCAAAACACCTGACGTGCCTGTGCTACCTGGGAGAAAATAAGACTAAAACAAAGAGGTTTTGAAACCATTCGCTTTGTGTTGTCCCTGAAGCAGAGAATATTCAGAGTTAGTCTTCGTACACTAATGATATAATCTAGAAACCATGCGCCTTTCTAACTCCCTTTTACCACTGCTGTAGCAGGGAATTCATCACTAGGTAAATTTGTGCGTTTCTCTATTTTTTGGAAAAGTAGGGGATTGTAAGGAACATGGGGGTGTGTCTTTAAGGTGTTGTAAGCTTTTTGCACATAGACATCTCTGCAGTGTGGGGTCTGCAAAGGAAGGGGTGACAGGAACCAGCAGAGCTCTGCAGAATCCACTGCTGGGGGGTTGAATGAGGGGTGCTGAGCTCGGCTCTGGTGCGTTCAGATTCTGTGATGTTACTCTGACAAATCCAGCTTAGATTGTCTCAAAAGCTCTCTTCAGAAAACATAGTGCAGTTAAGGCAAGGGACTCTTTGAAGGTCCCGTCTGTGTTTTGCAGACGGAATTGTGGTTGGGTACATACACGTGTTAAGAAAGGATGATTTACTGCTGCGGTGCCTTCAGAGATTCCGAACTGCCCTCTCCCTGTAATCTGCTCAGTGCTTCAGGTAAGAGATAAATAGTGAATTTATCGTGCTTACAGTGACAAGAAAGCCATTTGTGCTCACTGTAGTTATGACTGCTGTTGGCAGTGACGGCCAATGCTCGATCTGGAGAAAGCCTGCATCTGGCTAGTGCCACATGGCTCAGTGGCAGTAAATCGGGTGTTATGGAGGTAAAATATTAAACACATATTTCTTAGTACACCAGTTGCCAAGTGAAGACTAGGTGCATGTAAAATACGTATAACTATAAAATATTTTTATTTATAGTCGTCTATATGCACAATCTTTTTATGCGGATGTTGATAAGTCCCATTTTGAACCTGCGTGTAGGAAAGATCTTGTATTCAGTGCATCTCTACATTTCAGAATCTAAAAATTAGAGCTTTCCATTATGAAATCTAAAATAAGGCTGACAGTATCAAGGATTGTATGTGGAACTTTTCAGCAGTAACAACTAGAAAGAGTAAATCTCAACAATAAGCAGAAGGAAATTCAGTCTGACAATTAGGTGTCTGATGATTCTATCTTTAATGCAAGAAAAGAAAGATGATTCTATTAATGATGTAAAAAGCACATATGTTAGTTTAAAATGTTTGCAAAATTTTTAATAGCTTGAGTATCCTTAAAAAAATTAGTGGAGACTGGCGATGTTTATTTCCATGTACTTTAATTTAATTTAGCTTAGTTAAACGGTTGACAACATTAAAACTTTTACAATATCATAGTAAAAGAACGTGCCTGAAGACTTAAACAGCATAAAATAGTTAAACTGGTAGAGGTTAGAAATTGTACAATTTGGATACATTAGGGAGGAATGTGTTGAAAAGAAAGAGGAGACAGTTTATTCTCTAAGATGTTTTATGCACCTTAGAAAATTTCTTTTTTTTTTTTTTTTGGAGAATTCCTAATATATTTAACTTCCAAAAGTTAAGTTTCTTCAAGTCCTTTCTGACATTTGACTATTTTTGTACTCTTGAACATGTATAGACGTGTGGTTTTTATCCTACATGAAGTTTGTGGAAAAGCTGAAAATCACACATTTAAATCCAGCAATCTTTGATAAATTTGATAAATAGCTACAAGTAAGAACAAAATATACTTTGTTAAAATATTTTTGAGTTCTCTCTAAGTTATAATTAATCTTTTTAATGTCTGTTAAAGAGCATATAGATTTGACCTGTTGCAAACACTTTCCCACCATAATGAGTATTTGATATGCTAATTGTCATTATAGAAGGAACTGTGGATGATTTTCTTATGAGAGCTGGCAGCATGCTAAGAAAGTCTTAGTCTTTTTCAATTCCCAGAATAGGTTATATCAGTGCAATAGCTTCTTATATTTTGTCTGCCTGTTGGGTCTTTTAATTTAATCACAATGCAGCAGAAGAGTACAAGGAAAAATTATAAAATTAAAATGAGCAACAGCTTTCTCGGATAAATAAGAACAGCCCCACTCTGTTTCTGCTTTAACATCCAATCAACTTCTATGATTGTTTATAACTGAGTAACATCTCTCTAAATCCACCATTAGGGCAAAAAGTGCAAGGATACAATTATCTAATCGCTTGCAAGCTTGCAATGCCCCATGCCCATAACCTTTTTTAAAAGAATATTTAAAAGTTTATTTGATCTTTAAATAAAAGGAGCAGAAAATGACAACTCTACAGTTATAATGGCGATAGGAACGTTCCCCCAGAGGATGCCCTGTATCTCTTGGCTAACCTCAAATTTGTCTCTCTTCACCATATTAAAAAATGTTAATAAGACTTCTTCCATAAAACCTACCATGAGAATATCAACATTTTTGAGAGATTTGAGAAGTTGTCAAAAACTTACTGAAGTAGCTTAGATGTAGCTTAGCACACAGCTAAACTTGGAGTCTCATCAAAAAAAAAGTAAGTTCAGTCATGAGATTTTGTATTATTAAATAATTAGCTATTGATAGAGAAATTTAATCATTGTAAAGGGAACTGATATTTATAGAAGAAATTGAAGTTTGGTATTTTGTTCACTCTGTCTGCACTATCACAGTGACGCAATAAAATGTAGAAATCCTAGCAAGAATTGAGTCCTAAATTTATGGTGTCTTTTTAGTGCACATACCTGTGGCAAATTTGGGGTGGGTGGATTTTGCAGCCCTTCTGCTTAAAAAAAGTCCTGTTTTGACTCCAGAGTCTATTCAGCAAGCGATAATAGCAACAGTATTTAAAAAAGAATTATTACAATTATTTTTATTGTGACTACAGACGGTACCTCTATCTTCAAACGCAAAGAATTAGTTTGCACTGGATAATGACCGGTTACCAGGATAGACATGCTTTTTTGAGTATAATTTTTTTGCACCAAGAACTTCAGGTTAGAAAACACGGCTCATCTAAAGGATGCTGTAAAGAAAAAAAGGCATCAGTAAGCTTTGGATTGAGCCTGTGGCTAAGTGCCAAGGGAAGGTGTGTCCTGAGACAGTCCAAGGAGCATTCAGGAGCTGAAAACCATGACATGTCTGGATGACTGACGTGTTCTGACACTTAGCAAAAGAAGACACCTCTTGGAAATGAACTTATGTGACCTGAGAAATCTATTTATGGGAAAACAAATGAATGTGAAGAATAAACTCATTCTGATGCTGTCAGGGAAACTAAAGCAGCCATGAACCTGAAAGTAATGATGAACAGAAAGTTTGGTACAAATAAGGATTCAACTGCCTAGAAAGCAATAAGAGCAGAAGTGCACTGAAATTTAATGGAAAATATTTCAAAGTTCAGAAATGCATTCAGGTTGTGCTGGAGTTGCTAGAGTTCAAGAATGGTTACTATGAAAGAGTTTTTCATCCTTTCCTGTAAAGAAGGTGTCCAATTTCAAATACAATGCTGATCCAGAAACTTGGAGAGCTTAACTGTGCATTTAGATCTAAGAGAACAAACATCTATGCTTAAGTGCTCTGTTAATGCAATGTAGTACAGCAAAAGAGTATCAGTGGTAGGGCAATATACTTGTAGGGCCCATTCTCATAGAAATATTTCTACCCTGTGCAGTTTCCCACAAGGAATTTTAGATTTGCTTCTGTTGAGTGTTGAGGTACAATTTATGGATTCTTTGCTCCCCAATCTGAGCCCCTAACCACACACCAGCTGACTAAAACTGGGTGAGATAAAGCAAGAAATAATCTTGATTAGCTGAGACAAGCTTTAGTCTTAATGAGATCTCGTGTTAAGAAAGATGACTGGGCTTAATCTGGAGGAAAGAATTCGCTGGTGACCATGTTCTGTGTGCTCTGACAAGAGGAATTTGCAGGAAGCATTCGTGCTGTTGTCTTAGTTACTGTCATGCTCTTGCCACGAACCATAGGGCTGGCATGACCTCATCTGCACATGTGAGTTGGGATCCAAAAAGCTCTGAAAGACTGAGCTTTATTCTTCTTACTGCAGTTTTGGATTGTAGTGTGAATTTTGCATAGCCAAATTTCAGTGTTAGCATTGGAAAGTTGATGCTCAGTCATTTTGTTCATTGTAGGCAGATGCATACCCCTTACTAAATTATTAAATCTGTCTTTTAGTCCAAAGGGAGATAAATTGTTTTTATATTTAGTTCATATTCTCTTTAATCGAACCTCCTATTAAGGAAGGTATTATTTTCCATCCAGGCAAATGTCTCTGCCTAGGATAATTACCAGGTTTCTGTTCCCACAGTACCTGAGCAGCTCACACCACAGCTGCACTTGGTGGCCCCTCCATGCTTATGCCTTTGCCCTGAGGCACAGAGAAATAGCAGTGGCAGGGTGTCGACTCCAGAGGAGGCCAGTGGGTGACTCCAATGGGATGTTTCCTTCCTTAGACAGTACAATACTCAGTTATCCTTGCCCATACCTTTTCTGAGTAGCTTACGGCCATAGTGGGACATGTTGTGTTTATTTCTAATTAATATTACTGGTGCATGCCTGATTTTATTTCTTTTTCATCCTCTCAGAAGTAAAAAGAGTAAATCAGTCCTAAGTGAGACCTGCATGAAGGTGTCAAGGATAGTTACATAAATGAAGCTGCTGAGTGAATGGCAAACTCTTTTGTAGAAGAGTACTTTTGTCCTCTATATCTTTATTGATGAACTAATCAGATTGGACAGGCTCCAAATTCCCAGACCAGACAAAAAAACTTTGAAAAGAATGAAACAGTGCCTGTGAGCTCAGAGGAATGCACACTGATTAAATCAGGTTAAGACAAAGGCTCATGGACAGCCATTTCATCTGTTCCCAATTATGGTAGGTACTTAGAACAAGTGGGCCTCCCAAAACTTGCAAGAAAAACTTGCCAATAGGTCCTATGCACTTCTTTCTTACCCTCTTCCTCTTGTCTTATGTTTCCTTGAACAAATGATGTTTAGTTTTGAAGAGTCACTTCATATTTCTATAGAAATCAGTAAAAGAGATCAAAGTTCAATTACTTACTGAGATAATCTAGGTGATAATTTCATCTGAAGGTTCTTCTTGCTATAATGTTTATGCAATGGATAGAGGTGAAATAAGCAGTAAAATCAAAACTAGTCCAACTGTCATGGTCATGTTTCTTTTGCTGTAGCTGTGTCTAAACACACAACCTAGAATGGCATTAAAAGCCTGGCTTTAATGTTGATGTGTAATGAAGGGTGGGCACAGTTAGCTAATGATGTTAAATGCAAATACCCTCTATAGATTTGCTGTATGTTTCCTGCCTTTAGGGACAAAAAAAGTGTCTCTCTTTGCAAGCACATCCTTTTTGAGGATATCTGTTGAAGGTGTTGAAGATAAAAATGTTCTGTAATGAAGAAACATTCAGTAATTTCAATCTTGAACTAGATGTGCTGATAATCAATAAGGATATTTTCCCTAGAGCATGAAAATATGTCTTGACTTCTGTAAGAATAAAAAAAGTCTGGCTAGTATATTGCACGTTTGTCAGGACTGCGAGCTGCTGTACAGAATCTTCCACTTCACAATATTTTTCATTTAATTTGATGGTCATAAAAATGCGTGACTGAAAGTTGTGGATAATGTATCTTCTGTGCTCCCAGAGCTAAGGGAGAAATACTAGGGAAGGTTTTCCTTTGAATATGCATTTAAATTTTTTAATGAGATTGCTTTGGTAAAGGACATTGCCCTTTGAGGTTTGTTTAGCCCAAATGTTTGTGCAACGAAGCACAAATGTTCATACTGGTGGTGATAATTTTTTTAAGCTTTTTTATTAGCAAAAAAGATGGAATTCAATGAGTAAAAGACGAGTGAAAATAAATGCACCTTCATAAATGTTCGCTGCACTATATTAGGTTAGAGAATCTCTAAATATGAATGAGACCAACAATGTGTATGTGGGGATGACCCATAGTTCTCTCTGTAAATGCACATCCTAGTTTATATTTGTTTCTGTTGCTGTAACTCTGATTAAATCTATTTTCCTCAAGTTAATTACTAATAAAATTATCGTGTCTCTACATATTGAAGAATTTAGGAAGTATGCTATACGCCAGCCTCTGGATGGCATCCAGCTTTTCATTACTGTGGCATCTGGCTCACCACGAGGTGGGTTAGACATTGTGGCACTTGGGGACGTCTGCAGCCCTGTGCTGTTCTTCATGGGTCAGCATTCCCAATATTGCTGTTTCTGGTGGAGTACCAGGTGATGGAAGTGCTGGTGGGAAATTACAGGGCTGGACATAGGTTAGGAAGCAATTGGCAGCAAAGAGGGACCAAGGACAGCTTTAAAAACAAGTGTGGGTTTACCTGGGGGAGCATCCAATTTAGACAAAACTGGGAAAGGGGAAAGCCAGAGGTATCCAAACTGCAGTCCAGCCAGGACACTGCCTGATCTAGTTGTGACCTACAGTTGTGAAATTATTCAGGAATACTGATAACCAGGATACCCCTGATTCATTATCGTCTCAAATTACAATTTCCTTGAATACGGGAATTGGTTTTCTGCTTCTTAGTACTGAGGCAATTTTAACCTGGCTATGTTGAAGCTGTGGTAAGTGAAAGTGAGGTATGGTTTAGTTGCAGGCAGAGGTAGGTAAATTAGGGAACGGAATAAAAGTGTGAATCCTGTGTAATTTAGATTTCTGGAATAGCCTGAATTGCTGGAAACATGTTGCATGATTCACTTTGCTGAATTTAATTGTGACTTAATTCAAATGTTAATGGAAGCCTTAGAGTCCTGGATTCACACAGCCTTTTCTGACATCATAAATAATATTTTTGGAACAGCAAATATGCAGGTTTGAAGCCATTTGCATACAAAATCTGATGTAAGCCCTTTGGTTTTGGATCTAATTATTAGCTTACTACTTCTCTGTAAATGTAGGTTCTCTGCGTATTTTTTCAATGCACAATTAACAGTGTGCAGATACATTTTAAATGAAGTGTCATATGAATGAGACCCCTAAAAAACATAAAAAAATACAATTCCTTGTCAAGTATATCTTGTTGGAACACACTGCCTGCACTGAAATGTAGAGATCAACATGTATGAGCAAGAATTTTACTTGTTTTCCTACCTCATTTGACAGCTATAAAATAGGAGATTATGCTTCCACGGAAAGACATGAAAACAGCAGTAATGAAAAGCTGGCAGAGGTTTTTCAACAGGCCTACTGGACAGCAAAAAAACAGTATTGTTTTTATCACAAGGCCAATACATCTCCAATGAATGAACATTTCTTAGGAAACTTTGTTTTTAAATATCTTGTGCTCATGGGTATTAAGGCTCCTGAATTGAATGTAAGTGCAAAAGGAGCATGATAGGCTGTTATGTGGCACATAAAGCTGGACAATAAAAATGGTGCTGTGACCTCAAGACCAAATTGTTAATGTAGCAGTAACAGGGTTTTTGCTTCTCTCTTTAGAGATAATTCTTTTCTACTTGTTCAGTAAGGCCAGGATGGAGGAGGAGGTAACAGGTGTGCAAAGTCTGGCCAGCCAGTTTAAAATTCTTTTTGCTCTTGATTGCCCCATCCTGTGTCAGTGAATTCCAGGGTCTAGATAGGTTGAATGAAATACATATTATTAAAAATAAATTTTTGGACCTAGATTATTCTTGCCTTTGTACATTGACCTTCTATGATTAATTTTGCTGAGCAGTGTGAAAGCATGGGGAAAAAAAAATCCACATTTATCTGACTACTCTTCTATTTTAGTTCTTATTAAAATCACCATTTTTATTACTAGGAATAATACTATACAGCATTATCACTACGTTTGAAAATAATTTTCTACAAAATCATACTTATTTAACTAGAGCTATTTTTTTTAAGTTAGTGAATTTTTACTACCAAGAACACACTTTTTATGCTGTTCAAATAATGCTTATGTTTCTATTGTTTCGCCTGGCTGTGTTACACCATTTTTTATTAGTGCTTTCATTCTTCTCCTCATTCTCCTTCATATTATCTTTTTGCACTGCTCCTTCACTATCAACAATATCCACAATCTAAATTTCCCATATAAACTTCTCTGTAGGAGGTAACTTTGTTCCAATTGGGATTTTGGCCTAACCCTGATAATGAAGACATCCTTTCTATTGTGTGTTATGCTGGATGCTTTACTACAGTAGCTGTGCATTGGTGTTCATGCAAATCTTTTCCGCGTTCATATTGTTCTGCGTTTTGCAAATTTATCACTTTCTAGGCTGAAATGTTCTACTATGGGGAATCTATTTTATTTATTATTTATTTTGAGTGAGTGGTGTGTAAATTGTTGAAAATGCATGGTGTAGGTGTGGAGGGATTAGGGAACGAGTGAAACAATGGAAAACAGCGCATATACTTCTAGAAGTCAGAGTTTATGTTAGGAAAGTATTTATGAAGTCAAAACAGATTTTCCATTTACCTTTGGTGCTATAGAGAGACTGATCTATATTAGCTGTAGAATTATAAAGAGGAATTTTGAACTGTTCATTCTGTAGAAGTTTGCCAAGAACTAAACGCTTTTGTGAGACTGAGCACTTCCTTTACAAATTCATTATGTATTGCGGTTACTTGCCTGCAGTATTCACAGCTCTCCTTGCGTTTGCTTCCTGGTGAGAGCTGACATGTGCTGCACAAGGAGTTTAGCACTGCACAAGGATTTCAATAGTGGAATTGTGTGTGAAACCTTAGGGCTCAGAAGGACCTGCTCCAAGAATCACATGCAAATCCTAATGCTGCAACTTGAGCTAAACAAAGTTTTTCAATACAATTAGCATGCAGTACAAACACAGAGGAGAAACAAATGAGGTGTTTTAATGCACATCTTGACCCCTGGGAGTCAAAAAGAGCTAATGTACAAGGCCTTTAAGTCCACCAGGGATAAGTAGCTATGAATTGGGTGTAAAACACAAGTATCTGTTTAACATATCAGAAAGCTGCCAAGCTGTTGAGGACAAGTAACTTCCCTGCTCTAGTCTGGAATATATTGAGCAGCTTGAGCCAAAGAACAATCAGCTTATTGGCAGGGGGTGGAAAAATGTACTTGGCTTTCCCCTCATATAAATAAATCGCTTAGAGGAGTACACTGACAAGGATGAAGAAAAACAAACAGAAAACCAATGTATTAAAAAACGTGTTGATTTATATCCATTCGGATTGAGAATAGTTTAATCCATCTAACACTGCTGAACATGAGGCACGTTCTGAATATGCAAAAAATAATAAAAAAAATTCTTGAAGTAGATGAGTTTATTTGCATCTGCTACCCTGACTTGGACACAGCAAAGAAATGGGGAATGATGTACACATGGCCACACAGTGAAGATGCTAGAAAATTGCCAACTCTGACATCAAACGGCAGGAAGATGGTGATTAACACCACATGTCACACTGAAAGTGTAGTTTTGCTTTCAGGATGAATCACAGTACAACAATGTGCAACTTGCCTTTTACCCACTGACTGAGAGAGATAAAAGGAGAGAAAGAAAGTGAGGACAAAGCTGGTGAATATTGTCGGGACAAGAGAATAGCTACTAAACTTTTAAGGAGTGAAAAAGGACAAAGTTTTCCTTGATTTTACTCCTTGCTGATGCAGGGTGAAGACTTCTACTGTTCATTTGGTTTAGTCTTGAAATGTGTCAATTTTCCCTGAAATAAGATATATAAATGCTGCTCTCTTGTCAAGGAAGTAAAACTGGTCTTGGTAAAAATGATATTCATCATAAACACTCTACTTTGTAAGGAGGGTATAGTCATGGGACAATATTGATGAGAAAGTATTGCAATATTTTCTTCACAAGTGTGGTAGCATTTCTTCTCCAAATAGAAACTTTTTTACATTGCAAAAGTAAAGTTAATATATGTCCATATGCCTCTGAAAGAGCTACATGTAAGGCTTTCCTCTCTGTTTTATACATGCCTTCTCCCCTTTGACTGAATTTTTCATTGATCTTTCCTATGCATGGATTGTTTTTCTATAAATATCTCTGGGTTATTTTTGTCAGATCCTGGGATCATAGGATAAATCACATTAGAATGGACCTCACAAGGTCTCTAGTTCAAACTCCTGCTCAACTCAGGGTCAGCTGAGAGAACAAACCAAATTGCTCAGGGCTTTATTTGATCTGGTCTTGAAAACCTCAAAGGAGGGCAATGATAGAACCTCTCTGGGCAGCCTCTTCCACTGCTTAACATCACTGTTTAAAAAACTCAGAAAGGAATACCTGTTGTATGAAACGTGAGCTAGTATAGCAGAGAATCTAGCATTTCTGTTTTCTCTCTGTTGTTATTATGGCTGTCCTCTTAACAGGTCTTGTATTCTGTGATGTTGAGATCGCAGGAAGCCATGCAACACTGATGGTGATTTCCTTTTTCTTGGCACAGAAATGAGAACAGTAAAAACTGGGCAGTAGCAGTATTGAAATGGGGTAATGTCTTTTAAAGATTCTCGGCAGCAGAAGTTAGAGCTGCACATGGTTCAATCACTGCTGCTTTCCCCATACGTATCACCAACAAACTATGAAACTGGAGACCAGCCTCCCTCTTACGGGTGTCTGCTAAAATAATGAGACAAAAGGCCTCACAAGATTAGCAATGGCATGAAGAATCTTTTTTCCTCCGTTTATTATGACCAAAATTTGTTACGATCTGTCATCTATTTGGCTCTCAATGCTCAGCAAACTGATGGCTCTGCCTGATGGCTTGTGGGCAGCTGCCCTCACCGTGCAGCTGGCGCTCCTGACAAGCCTTCGGTGAGGCCAACTTCTGTGTGGCTGGAGATGTGCAGTGCTGCCCTTATGCTTCAATCCATCCCTCATGGCCGTGATTGATGCAATTTGGCTGTCAGGGCAGTGGAGGCAGCTTGCACTGCTGCTATCCGTGCTAGGCTTGTCTCTGCTTTAATGGAGTGCTTCAATTTTCGTGGCTGTATTAGCCTGGCTTCTTTCTCAAGCACAATAAAAATTCCTTGAACATGCCACATGTGCACTTCTACTTAATTACCGAACCAGCATTCCTCAAATAAATTTAAAAAAAAATACTAACTGACTTCTCATATAGAGTGTGATTTGATGAAGTGGTAATGTTACAAAAGCCAAAGAGCTTATTTTTTTTCTTAATTTTTTAAAAATCTGAAATCTGCCAAAGCTGCCTACTGCTTTAAATCTTTGGGACATAATTCAGTGTCATGTAGAGATGCCTTATCCTTACCATTTTAACAAGATGCTTCTCAAAAGGATTAATGAACCTGGATGGAGAAGTAATTAAGGCATTTCTGCTAATTTACTGGCTGGCATGCTTATGTTAGTTTGGGCGTCCCTGCATAGCATTGCATTGTGTGGCACAGACAGAGCATGATACATCTAAAGAATAACTGTTTGTCAAGCCAGACTTTTAGTCCTCTTGTAGTTTAGCTTTGATGTTCTACTGCCAAGGGCTCTGAGTTACTCAGTGTATGATATTCTGCTTGAACTTTGAAAGCTCAAATATTTAGGTCTTGCTTGCAACTCCTGGCATGAGGTGATCTGCCTGTGACCAGCTAGGTACGGAAGAAAAAGCAGCTGCAGAAAAGCATTTTAATTGCATATGTTGAATATACCTGGCCCCCCTCCCCTTGGAAGCTTTTATTTCAGGCACTTACCTTGCAATTCCTATATGTGTAAAGTAAAGTAAATAGAGGGGAAAACCTTGAGCCACATCACTCCAAAATTATCCCAGCTCTCCTCCAAGCCAGCCTGTGTATCATCTAGAACTCATTGGAAAACCAGAGAAAATGCAGCATAGAGTGCAGTTAAACCTGAACCGTGCAGCTGAGAGATACTGGCAATAAACCTCTCTCACTTGTAGTATTGTGAAGGGAACTTTCCTGAAAACAGGCAGTGTGGTTTCAAAAGATATTTCTTAGAGTTTTGAAATACGGACTTGCCTTTCCCATTTAGGGTACCCTGGCCTACTAATTATTGTGGGACGTGTTTTATTATAAATCAAAATGTTTATTTTTGACTGGAGAAAGTTCAATCTTTTCCAATACAATGTCTTAATGAGAAATTACAATATCCTAAAACAAAGAAAATATGCCCTGCCCCCCAAATCTTGTAGCAATCCTGGTGAAGAATGCTAGTCTGTGAAAGCTGCTGTTAATAAGATGTAAAGTCAGTAGTGTTTAAGCTGATCGACATTTAATATCCATTTGACAGTTTTTACACCCTTGGTAGTTTTTAATCCTATAGTCAATGTATCACCCCATACTATACAATCATGGCCTAATATATATCTACCTAAATTCTCTCTGAAATGTTAGGTGGGCATATTTTTTTTCATTCACAGTAATCCTCAAAATATACATTGTGGTAGAATTGAAAGCTGTCAAACTGCTCTGAGTGCCTAGCGTAGGTGAAGTGAATCTGCTCTGTAGTATGTTAGGCTTGAGAGCTCTTTTTAAAATGGATGCTGTTCTATAAATGTTTTAGGCATAATCAGAATATATTGGGAGAGAAATCCCAATGGAAATGAGCACAGAGTGTGATTGGCTCGTGCAGGCTCTCCAAGGTGCTGCCTATCAGAGACACATAAAACACATAAAGACCTCAGTCAGCTTTAAAGGTAGGTGAAATAAGCATCTGCTTATCCCAGCAAGGTGATACATCTTGCAAAGACATAAAAAAAGGAAATTTGCCCTGGTCGCTCCTTTGCTATTTGTTGGCAAGGAGTATTTGCTACTAAAATTTTCAAAATGTTGAAGCTGATCTTTCTAACCCTTTACAGAGACTTGGGAGGCTAATAGGAGAGGGAATGAGAAAACTCTCAGAAATTAGTCTTCCTAGCAGCACCTATTTTTCTTGGATTTGTAGCATTTGTGTAAAAAGAAGGAGCTGTTAAACAGCTGAAGAGAAGTTTATCTACGGCTTGCTAGTTTTACCAAACTAACTAGATATGGATGGAAAGGTGCCAGTGGAAAGAGGATTCATTGCAGAGGTAAAAAGAAATTGTATGCAAGAATAGAGCCTTCCCCTCTGTACTTGCTTGATACAAAATAAGTTAAAACGGGACTTAATTTAATTTACCTGCTGTATCTCCTGTGTAATTGTATCTCAGGGCTGTAGTACCTTCCTCAGGTAGGAAGGGACAGTGAAGTGGAAATGCATAGCTGTAGAATCTAAAATGCTGCCTGCCAAGTGTCATGAGAGTGGAATTCTATTGAACAGTTTTTGACATGGTGTTAGTTAAGAGTTTGGAAGAAAGGCATATTTTTAAGCTAGTATAACAGCTGTGTGAAGTGGAAGGTAAATTTAATGCAGGAGCTAAGTCATTGCTTTCGCTGAGGAGATGAGATGTGAATTCAAAAAGGATACTTCAGCCAGCTAAAGTTTGTGGCTGTTTTTTAAGCAAGTGTCTGTACACATACACTGTGGTTGTATTTAAATAGATCCATAAATTTTTAAATATGACATTGTTTGGGAAACTTTATCTGTCTTCTTCAGCTTATAAAAGGCTGAGCAAGTGCTTAGGTGTTCAGAATAGTTAATCAGCTCTTCTTGTTTACCATGGTCTATGGTTTGTTATGCTCCACCCCCCTGAGATGGGATCTTAATTTGTTCATGCTTAAAATGTGGCTGTATTTCCAATTAATAGTTTTGACTGACTCTTGAAGTGCTTTGAAGAAAGTATGAAGATGGAAGGGACCAGAGAAGTGCAAACTGTTATTGCTATTATACTTCAGCTAAAACCAAAATTCTCTCTCTCTAGAAACACAATCTGCCTAAGTTAATATTTGTTATAGTGGACTATCAGTAATTTATTCTAAACCCATCCAATGGAAATGTTCAGGTGTTGAAAACTGCAGAATTTAGCCTTCATAAATCTTTTTAAAGGAACCAACACATTCATCATTAATTTTTGGATGATGTACAGAATATTCTCTCCCCCTTTCCATCTGATGGTGAAGATGATCCTTTTCTTTGCTTTTATTTTTCCACTTCAGAGCAGCAAAATTGCTAAGTAATCCTGAAGACAGGAACTGTATTTATAGCCCCCCAGTTAGCTCACTGAGAGAAACATTAATGCAAATCAGTTTATGCCTTTTAAGGAATGCTGCAATCATGTGATGCCTTCCTAAGGCATGAAAGACAAGGGATATCAAATGTAGAAGCTCTTGATATAGGTATATCCCCTTAAACAAAAACCTTTGCTGTTATGAAATGAGAAGTATGCAATAAGAATAAAAAGGTGATATATTTGTTTTAGCTAAAAAGTGTGTATTTTGGGGGGGATCTAATAAAAACCTGTTAGACTATCCCCAACTCCTGGCAATCACATCATTTGTGTAAAAGCTATGCTGCTATTTGTTAACATGGTTGCTACGGCAACTGAAAACCTTCATCTCTTCAAGGTAAAATCAGAAGTGCAGTGAGTGTGGAATTGCAAGAACTGACTTTACACATACACAAATGCATGCTTTGCCTCTTACTCCTCATTTCACAATAGAAAAAGGACAAAAGCTTTTCCTTTTCTGTCTCATTCTGGGGCTGTGAAGGGCAATTGGGAGTTCTGAGTGGTAAATGTGAAACCCACTGAGAGACTGAGACACCAGTGCCTGCTGGACTGCCAGGGATTTCAGCAGATGGTATCAGGTCTCAAAAGAGCCTAATTGGCTTATCACAGGCAATGCACGTGTAACAAGTGCTTAGATAAAGCTAGCAAATACTCCTTAACTTGGTGACTTGATTTTGTACCTGTGCTTTTAAAGTCAAATATAGCTAAGACGGTATGAATCCATTTGAAAGAGCTGGATTTGAGCTTCTCAGAGGCTGCAGTCTTTGGCTGGAGCTGTAGCACAAATTACTAAAAACCTCTGTGGTGGATAATGCAGGCTGGCACAGCCTGTGCCTGTGCATGGGAAACTCCGTGCTGTTCCTACTGTAGGAGTTGTAAGGGAAGATCAGCTAATGGTCCTAAAGAATTGTCACGATCCGTACAATATTCATGGGATCATCTGCTCTAGCTTAGGGAGAGGCACGGAATTCACAAAACTGGAATTTTGTCAGAGGTGGTATAGTTTAGTTAACGAGCTACATCTATCAGTTTTAATGAGCACAAGGATTTTCCCGTTTCTTTCTACAGGACTGATCAACAAAGTAGGTCCTTGCTGTTGGTACGGTTTTCTGAGTTTTTAAGTTTTATTTCAAGGCTGCTGTTTGAGTACCCAGTGATAAGAAAAATAGTCATAGAAATAACTTTTCATTTATGTGTTGTACAGTCAGCAGGTTTTCAAAAATCCCATTGTCCTTGCTTGAAACTGGGTTTTTTTCCTACTTCAGGAGCTCCATAATGTGTGTATCCTCATTGGGCAATGTAACTTAAAACCAATAATAATTTTTAAAAAAACCCTGAAACTTGTCAGAGAAGCTAATTCTTTGTCTTTGACATGTAATCTGCCATCTAGGAAAAAGTATCAAACATTGAAACACAAACAAAATTATTCGCCCAAAACTCTTGCCAGATCAAGAGGATAAAACCCTAATCTTGAAAGAACCTACAGGCTTGTACAGACTATAAAGGGGAAATTATACTGAACCTAAAACTAGAATTAAGAGAATTTATTCATTGTGAAGTTGTAAGATTTGAAGCACAGACACTTTCCAATGAGTCTGGGGGCAAAGATGCTGCATCAGATGACGAAAGGAAATCCCGTTCTGCAGAGTGGCTTGCAGAGAGTCACTGGATTCATGGAGTTACTGTTCTCACACTGTGAACAGGGACACAGGAGCTGCTTTTGGCGATTTACGCAATGAGATTATGGAAGAGTGTAGATTACAGAAAGGAAGCAGACCCAGGAACCCACACAGTATTACTTGTTGACCATGACACTGAAACACAATTTCCTACAAATCCTTATTCAGTTCCACAGTTCCTTGAAGGTTTAGGCACAGGTTCACACATATTTTGCAGTTATTTGCTGGCTGCTAATGGGATAGGGTTGCTTGTAACACTCCACAGTCTGGTCACTGGTCTGTATGACAAGTAAGTAATCTGGGTTTTGTTATCCTTGGATTTTGTCTTTCAGTTTACAAGTTGTTTTCAAATCTGAAATTTGTTTTTGCAGGGGCTGTCATGTTAGAAAGTTACAAAAATAGGAGTATGAAATCAGTTAGCTGCACTGTTCTTAAGTTGCTTTTTATGTTAAAGCTTAAGGCCTGCAGTTAAACACTTGTGTACGTCCATTCTTCTGGAAAGAAACAAGCATTCCAGAAGGTTTCTCTGAACTACTTATATATAGAGAGAGCAAGTGGTCTATAGAAGCCAATAAAGCGGCACCCCGTGTCTCCAAATTAGCAAGCAACTAGAGTTTTATTAAAATTGATATTGGATTCAGTAAGTCAGAGAGTTCTTACCTAGCACTATCTATAAAATTAATCAGCCACAAAATACCCCATGTGGATTGGCAAGCTCTTCATGCAAGAAGTCTTAGAAAATAAGCACAACTGGTGCTTCGGATCCCCAGCACGCAGGAGAACAATATGCTTCCCAGCAGTTAGCGACACAGCAGCATGCGTTTCAGCAGTTCCTGACTAATTAAGGCTGTCACACGTGCAATAAATGCATGCACAGATAGTGCTGCTCCTGGCAGGCTGCTCCATTGCATGGATTGCTGATGGCATCCATTGTCACTTGCTGTCCCTTCCCTGCTTGTTCCTGGTTTCACACGTGCTATTTGGAGCGCAGCAGGGGATGAGCCTGTGCAGGGAAGTTTGCTGGGGAAGTTTAAAGGCATCAGCATTGCAAGTAACCATTATGTTGCCCCCAGAGAACACTAAGGGAAATAATGGGATTGTTCATTTGGATCTGAAGTTGTATGGTAAAGCCTCAAAAGCTATGGCAGCACAGGCTAGAGGAGTTCCTCCGTAACTCAGCATCCCAATAGAGACCTGGCTGAGAATTCAGTTCCTACTCAGTGATGATATGAAAAGAAGACACGTGTTTCTCTAGCTGCAAAAAGCTACATCTCTTCAAAGCTCTGTTCGGTGTCTCATTAATGCTTCTCACACTGGCATTCATTAACCTTTTTCTGATGTGCTGTACAAGGTTTGCACAACGAGGGAGTCCCACTCCTTGTAATTCACAGTTCTAGCTAAACAGTTTTTACTACAATATTAAGAATCTCTATCCCAAGTTGATGCAGGATGCCCAGGATCTTATTTCCCAACCTCTCTTTTATTAACTGTGAGCTAGTATCGATGTTAGATGGCTGAGAGAAGGTAATTCATAGACTCTTGTTTTGGGTAGGCCTTTCTTTTGCTGTACTGTGATGCTGGAGGAATTTTTTTTGTCTGAATCTTTTGATAGGTTCAGGTGAGATCATTTCATGCTGAGCTTCTGGAGCAACTACGTTGTCAAACCAACGATATCCTACATTTCCCTCATTAGCCTATTCCCCAGGTACACAGGGAAATTCTGTCCCAGAGTTGTCAAGGTCTGGTTTACAACCTTGGAAGTTTCCTGTGTCCTTGCACATTATTGCAATGCACAAAATGGCTTTCCTGGGCTTATTGTGCAGCATTTCTCTGGACATCCATCTGGATGTGTGCATTTGCTGGCTGCAGTCAGCAGGATGCCCCTGTGTCAGTCTGTGCCCCCAGCCCTCTGCAGAGGGACCGCAGGGGCTGTGCCCTCAGTGAGGCTCAGTGGGGTGGGCAGGAATACAGTTGACTGCAGAGCAGAATGATACTTACTGTAGGTCAAACCAGTTTATAATAAAATATTTTTAAATAGTCCTGCAATACTGATACTGTAGAAATGGGCATTGTTTTTCCTGTTGCCTCCTTTCTGGTTGCATGAGTCTAGTTGTTTTGCTCAGGTGATTCTGTAATACAAGGTCAGTTCATTCATTACTAGAAAGCAGTGTTTCTTTCTCCCCAGAGTTTAATTTCTAAGCCTCAGAGCTGCTGCATTGTAAGACAATAGATGGTTAGAATTTATTTTAGAAAGTTATTGTTGAAGATCATTGTTCAGTATGTTCCAAGGTTGCTACTTCATATTTTTTATAATTACAATCTTCACTTCACCAACTTATTTGTAATGTTTGGGTGATTTGAAGTACGTTACACTTTCATGTGTTGTTGTTTTTTCTGGTTTTAGTTTCACAGTCCCCCATGCCCCCCAACAAAAGCAATTTCATCACACAATTTAATTGAGAAATCAATTATAGTAGATAAATAAGTCTTATACTAAATGCCATGTAAGTATGGAGTGTAATCATTTGTCTAAATAATGCTGCATGTTTTGACTTGAAACAATTTGTCCCTCATAGTTAATTTATAAGTTTTGGTTGTGTTCAGGCTTCAAATGAGTTTTAGCAGTGTTGGGAAGAGGAGGGAGCTAACCACTCTGCAGGTTTGCAGCCTGTACTTGGTGACTTCCCGCAAGATATATCATTACCCTCAAGAATTTGTGATTAAAAATTACTCCTCCTCTTTTCAGTTCGGTCAGCAGAACATTGAGTCTAATTTTATACCAGCACTGACCTAATTTTAGGGAATGGAGTTCCTGTGGGTCCTGTGTTACTCCCTAGTCTATTTTCTGCCAGCCCCTCTTACAAGGGAATATGAGGCTTGTCTTGGAGTTCTAAAAATCTTGACCAAAGGCAGCACTGGCAGCTGTTTTCATGAAGGCACTTGTTGCTTGCATGAGCTGTACCCTGCTGTGACCTTTCTCTTAAGGCTTCCTTTAGGCAGCAGTTATTCTGATTTGTTGCTGCTTGTGGACACAGTAAAAGACGCAGCACAAAGGGAAATCAAATTGTCGGAATTCCTTTCAATCCAGTATGTTTCTCCATCACACTTATTTCAAATGCCACTGTTCAAGACTGCTCGATATGGCTCATTATGATGTGAAAGCTTAGGTCTATAAATAATAAATTAAGTGTATCGTAGCTTACCAAACAAATAGTTTCTAGGAAAGGGAAGTGATTCCACTCACTTAGATCCTTATTTATTGCACGAGCATTTATACAGAGACGGGGAGGGCATTAGCTTGAACCATTTCTCTTGGATTACAGACAATCCCTTCACTTTTTAAAGCAGTGATAACTCTTACTGAAGTAGCTGGAGAACAGAATGAGCTAAAAAAAAGTTCTTTCAGGGAAGCTGAGCACACCATGCCTGCTTCCCTTCAACACAGCAAAATGCCATTGTTTGGTTATTGCTTGCACACTTCTCCTGTTTTAATGTACCTGAGTTGTCGCTGTTAAATAGAATCCATTGTCTGTGATAAGCATGAATAGGGGATGATGAAGTGGTGGTTTCCTGGAAAGGAGCAGGATTAATCTTCAGAATTCCCCATCCCTTATAAAAGGCCTTCTGACAACTTGAAAACTGACAAGTGTGAGCATTGTAAAAATTCATGTGGCTTGGCAAAAAGCACTGTTGTATTGTCCATTTAAGCACATTTTTAGGCTGGAAGCTTTTACACCAGTTACAAATATATTGATTTTTAAAAAGAAATTATTGACCTTTAAAACCCTGGAGTCAGCTGCCGCCTGGCCTGTTGGAGACATTTGGTTATTTATGTTCACAGAGGCCTAGGTAAGAGCTGGCAGTTCGGAGTCAGACCCTGGGCAGTGATCAGAAGTGAGGGGGGATGATGAAAGCACAGTATTTACATGAAATGGATGATGAAAAGCACAGTATTTACATGAAATACAACTACACAAGACTCACTGCAGAAAGCTGAGATACCACTTACAGGACATCAGTCTATATTCCAGAGTGGGGACCTTAAACTTAATTTCCTCACTACTTCTACCCTGTCTCTGGGACAATTCCCATCCCATCTGTAATTTGAAAAAGTTTAGTTTATTCTTCTCTTCTGTGCCTGTCCCACTTGTGCTGTCATAACAGTAATAACATTTCAGCAATATTTGGCTCTACTTTCTAAGCAGCTTAGTACTCACAGACATGTATGACCATACATTTCTTAATGAGGGATATATGCATGTAACGCTAATTTTCATATTTACCAGAGGGTGACTGGGCTATTTCTGCTATGCCGTGTTGTATTTACATTTTCACCTCAAAAAATAAACTGTTTCCTAAGTTCAGGCAGAGGAACAATTTTCTGTCTGTCAAAACATATCAAGAAGTGATATATGAATGGGATATTAGTCACTGTGTGTTAACAGTACAGATCTGAAGATAAAAACAATGCTGTCATTTAGTGACCATATATTGATGATAGATTAAATAATACATATTGGGTTGCTTGTCTGCTGATTTTTCTTCTGATTTTCCTTACTTGAAATGCTCAGCTAATATCAGGGATTTTTTCACCCCCAGCAGGTTACAGGTTTCATCCCCAGCAACTGGCATAGGCTTGGCTCTGGCAATCTCAGATGTTCACTGAAAAGAAGTTGTAATGATTTAGCATGGCTCTGAGTCACAACAGGTGAAAATCAAATCCCCACTTAGTTCTACAGCTTTCAATTTTTATACCAATGATATACTAGCACCCACATTTCTTCTCTGCAATATTTCTTTCTTCAGCACGGTATAGATCTATACTACTTCAGTACTTTAAAGGAGATGTTTGCACCATGTTCCTTGTATTGCAGTGATTGTTCCTAGGCCTTTTCTTTCTTTGGTACCTCACAAAAATCACTGTTCCATACCTCCACCATCTACAATAATCTGTTCCTCCTGGATGGGCACCTTTGTGCACTGGCAGTGGGAGACTAAAGTGCAGTGTGGTTTCTGCTGTCTTGACAATTTATGGGTACTGAACTGTCCAACAGAAGGATCAGAATTCATGATCCCTATCCCGCAGTCACAGAGAAAATCCATTTGCCCTGCAGCACCTCAGAATGTGATTGGCAGGACGATGAAAGATGTTGAATAGATTTTGCAGTGTGCAATAAGCTAATATCTGAGTGCCAGGCAGGTTTTGCTCTGGTGTTCGGTCTCTAACAGCATCAGCCCCATCCCTACCCCTGCTCTCCTCCAGCCAGCATCATCCCTGCTGCCATTGCACAGGGACCCTGAGCTGCAGGTGCAGATACTTCAGCGGAAGGTTTAGATCTAAAGACATAAATTCCAGTTCCTGCCCACAGTTAACAGACCACAGGACAGCCCTGGCTTTCGGGGGGGGGACATCTGTTATATCACCTAAATGTTCCAGATGGAACTGTATTTTATTTCATTCCGTTTGTGTCCACTTCTGGGCCCCTCACCACAAGAAGGACATTGAGGGGCTGGAGTGTGACCAGAGAGGGGGAAGGGAGATGGTGAAGAGTCTGGAGCACAGATCCTGTGGGGAGCAGCTGAGGGAGCTGGGGGTGCTCAGCCTGGAGAAGAGGAGGCTTGGGGGAGACCCTGTCACTCTAAAACCACCTGAACGGAGGGTGTAGCCGGGGGGGGGTTGGTCTCTTCTCCCAGGCAGCCAGTGACAGGGCAAGAGGAAATGTCCTTAAGCGACACCTTGGACATCAGGAAGGATTTCTTCACTGAAAGGGTGGTCAGGCATTGGAATGGGCTGCCCAGAGCAGGGTGGAGTCACCATCCCTGGAAGCATTCAAGAAACGACTGAATGTGGCCCTCAGTGCCAGGGCTTATTTGACAAGGTAGCGTTCAGCCAAAGGTTGGATTTGATGATCTTTCCAACCTTAATGTTTCCATTATATGTATTTTTCTTCTTTTTCTTTTGTATTAATTTGTATCTTAATCCTTATTTCTTTATTGATCCCTAAATTCACTATAAGTATCAGCAATGTTGAGAGTAATGAGGAAAAAACTACTTTTTCTTTTCCTTTTCCCATTCTCTTCTCTCATTTCTTCCCTTCATTTTCCAGTGTGCTCTATGGGCTGCCCTTCTGCCTCAGCTGTGTTCATTTTATTCATTAGCAGAAGCAATCCTGCAAACAGATTTTTCAGGCAGCTTTAGGGAGTGCTGAGGGAACTGAGGAGTTTCTTCTGTCAGTCCTACCAAAATGCTGCACAGGGTTGTCTCTCCTTGTCCTGTTCTTTCCTACTGTGTAAAAGCCATCCTTCATTTTTTTTTAAATCCGTTATGTTATGTATGCATTTGGCTCCAGACAATTTTATACATTCTCTTTGCAAGAAAGTGCACAGAGTTAACATTTACAATTACCTTTTGAGCTGCAGCACTGGCAATCTTTTGATTAATGATAAACCTACCAGTTGTGCCTCTTTCCCCATGATGTTATCCAAGAAACAATGCTGAGGAAAAAGTACATTATTCAGGCAGGAAAACCCCAAAATTAGTAGTGTGTTGTGGTTGCAATTTTCCTGAGACTTCTGAAATTATAAGTTTGGGGTTTTTTTCAATAGCAAGCAGTAGAAGTGCCTGTCATCTCTGTTGAATTCTAGCTCAGGTCCTCCAACCAGTTCCCCTTCCTTTTTAAAGTTTCTCTTAGCTTTCTGTGAGAAACACATTTTGAGATTAAATTGCCGTGTTTAGACAGGATGAATACGTTGCAAGGTAGGGGGCTTTGGGTTAGATGGTCTGAAGAGACAGGAATGATCCCACTCTGTTGTGATCAGCAGCTGTAAGTTCCTGCACTTGCAGCTTGCATTATCATTTTTGAGAACTGAAGCAATTTTTATAATAATGGACTTACCTATATAAGATACTAGGTTTGACATGGGTAAAATTGGATGAAATGACAGGGTTGTTGTGGTGTGCTGGAACTGAGACTCATTCAGTGGTCCCATCTGACTTTAATATTTATGGATCTTTCTGCTGGTTTTAGTTTTTTGGGTTTTTTTCTTTTTTTTTTTCATCAAAAATCAAACTTCACTGCAAGCATAAAAATCCAACTTAATTATTTTCAGCTCCTGAGGTTTCAAACCCATTAAACAGCAGAGAGGCTCAGTAATTGTTTTATTACTAATACTGAAAGTGTAATAATACTAGTGGCAACAGAGGACAGTGAGCAAAACTATGAGAGAAATGTAAAGGCGTAAACAGAATCATTAAAGCTGTTTCACACGAGATAAACACCAACGTCAGCTTAATATTTCAAACCACAGGCTGTGGGTTTAATTAACTCTTTGTTTCATTTCCCTTGTGAAGAAACTAGCTGTAAGAGTATTTGGCTTTCTTAGAAGTGCAAGGCTTTCTGTGTTGCTTCCTTTCCTCTCAAATCAGTTGCCAGCTATGAAGAAGTTAACAACTGTAACATGGTAGGTGTTTTCTGCAGTTCCTGCTAATATAGAGGTTGTCTATTTTAGTTCTGTCCTGGCCCAGTTCTGTTCTGTTTTGCTCTCCAGGAGGAGTAGGTGGGATATGCACCGTTCCAGGTGGCTCCTGGCAGGGTATGGCATTGCTCTGCTGCACACACCCAGTGGTGTCCCCAGGAAGGAAGCCTGAACTGTGTCCGGGCACAGCAGGGACCTGTGTGTTTGTGACCTGAACTGTGTCCTGGATTTTATGGGATAATTTCTTGTCTACTATATAATTCAGCATATTAGACATAATAGTGACTGTAAAGTTGGGAGGACGTGGTTGTAAGCAAGGCAGAGTTTATAGGTGTTTAGGAACTGAAGAAAGGCTACTCTGCCCAAAGCTTCCATGTTCTTTTCTATTTATGTGAGGATGCCTATTTAAATCTATTATTTTCCTAGAACTTTGCCTCAACGATGACCAAATGTGATTTGTGAAGCCATGGTTGTATTTCTGTTTTGAGGGTGGTTTTCTTCTTCTTTTGGCTCTGGAACTTTTATGGTGTCGTACACGCACATGTATGTCTATACAGCACACAGTGTCATAGGATTTTTAGTGTTTTATCTTTTTGAGTTTTGTAATGTTTACAACCTAGGAAAAAACTTGACTCTTGTCATTGTAAAAGATGGAAAGGAGTCTTTAACAGAGAGCTATGTATCTCATTTCCTGTTCCCACCACACACTTTGTTTGTGCTCTTGTACATCTTGATGCACTGATCTTGTCCCATAAAGCTCCAGTATCTCTACAACACACAAAGCCATTTGCTATATGGTTTCAAGTACCATATGGCTCCAGGCCCCAAGCTTCCTTATAAATCAACAATTTACTTGGCTTTTACTCTGGCTGCTTCACTGTGCGGATCATGGTATTGTCCTCTGTGTAAGCTACAGATCACTTGGATGATTCATGTTTCGCTAAACGTTACCCAACGTTGCTGCTACCCTGAGGAATAAGAACATTTTTCTCAAACACACATCATTAACATGAAAAGGTTGGGAAAGACATGAGGAGAAATAGGAAGGAAAAGCCATATAGGCCTTGCTGAGTATAACCAAGAATTCAGATTATGTCTAACATCCATTTCAGATGTGTCATTCAGGAGAACTGCTCTAGAGAATGTACTCTTTGCTCTCAGAAGTGTTTCCCTTTGGACAGTTGTTTGTTTATTCACACAGATTGTCTTTAACACAGCATTCCTGAACTAGCCAACAACTCAGTAATGAAATTTCCTCAAAACCTAAAAAGAATACATGTCTAGCATACTTAGCTTCCTCATAATTTTTGAAATTTTAATTACGATCAGAGGAACAGAAGCTGATATTGAGTGAAAAGACTTTTTACATGTTAATGAAATGAATGAGAAGGAAAAAAAAAAGCATTTCCCTGTTGGTCCAGTTGTTGAAAGACACCAGTTTTCACAAATCCAGATTATATGACAAAGCTTCAGTACGGGAAAAGCTACTTTGTGGTGAAGACAATATTGGTTATATTTTGTTTGCGCAACAAAGGACTAAAATGGTGCCTTGGAATCTGCACCATCTCTGTTTTATTTCAGAGAAAATACAGACAACTGTTTGGATTAAATACAGAAATAATACAGGTTTTAATGGAAAAGCAATTAGCCCTTACAAAATAATTAAACAGAAACCTCAAATTCCTGACTTTATTTTAAATAGAGTCTGTCCAAACTCAGCTTTGATTGAAATTGGACTTATCACCTTGTATTTATATTAGATTGTGACACTATTTCCCCACAGCTATCGTGAGATACACTACACACTTGTTACGTTACTCCTTTATGGTTCAGTTGGATGGACTCTTCACTAGTGTAGGTGATTAAAGGTTCAAATTCTATTGGACTGAAAATGCTAGAAGAGTGTGGCAAAGTTTGCTGGAATATGCAAGAATTGAAGGTAAAGAGAACAAGAGTTCTTATCCAACAAATACATTCATCACTACCTTCCAGAGTGTTTGAAAAATACCGAGAAAATGTTTTTCACCCAGAAGGTGATTGGGCTCCCCAGGGCAGTGGCCACAGCACAGAGGCTGTTGAGTTCCAGCAGTGTTTGCACAACTCCCAGGCACAGGGTGTGACTCCTGGGGATGGTGCTGTGCAGGGATAGGAGTTGGACTCAGTGATCCTGATTGGGTCCCTTCCAATTCAGAATATTCTATGATCTTATAATTCTGCGACTTCTTTACTTTCATTAAAGAAGAATGGTCTCCTCAAAAGGTAGTGCCTAATCATGAGGGCTGGATGCCTGTTTTGCATCACATACATGCCTTACTTTGCCCCTACAAACATCCTCAGTCTTAGACTAAGATTAGATTTGATCTGAATTGATGAGAACATGTTACAATAAGGTCCTGGAAAGCCATGTAACAAGTGTGCAAAATGTCCCCTGCTCTAAAAGCAGGCCTGTGTAAATTCAACTTGAAGTACCATCTCAATGATGATTAATGGAACTGTTCAAGATGTTCCTTGTAGGGGCAGTGTGCTTACCTTAAAACACAGCACTGTGCAGTGGGGAGGAGGTAACCTTGACCATCGAGGGTGCAGGGCACAGATCTACAGCTGCTGGAGTTACAGTGACATTAACAGGGGACTATCAAAGTGGCAAAGTGTGTTTGTTGCAATGGAGATGAAACTTTATCAATTTTTGCAGGCCTCTGTGCAGAATATGGTTTATCAAGTAGTTGGGATTAATTTGATACCTTTCTAGAGATTGTAATCAAAAGCTGGTACGTTCCTGATGTGTAAAACCTTGATGATTTGCTTAGAGCTTTTCATCTTTGGGTGAAGCTTTATGTTCAAATGAAATATACAGAAATACCAGAGAATTGAAGTGAAGCACCTTCTATTTAAGCTGATTTTCTGAGGGGAAGAACTCGGCTGAACATTTCTCTTTTCTAAATGAAATCGGTTATTAGACTGAATCCACCTAACTAACCACAGCAAAACTTCTGCCTCTCCTGAATTGTTTGTGGAGGTGAAACGCCACAAGGATGTGAAACTCAGAGCTGAGGGTCACCCATCAGAGCAGCTGCCTGACCTACTTGTAGCTGGTTTGTGGCTGGTTTGATCTTTTAGGCTCAATCAGAGCTCCAGAATTGAGCTGTCTCTGTCTTAGGGATGTTTCCTCCCAATTCCAGTGTACCAGCCATGCATCATCTTCCTCCCTGCACGTTTCATCGACACTGGAGTGATTCTCCATTTGGAGTAAAACAGGCAGGACAGAGCTAGCACTGTGCTAATTTTCCTCATGCTGCCCCCCCAGCTCCCTAGTAAATGAACGACCCAAGAGCCCGACCATAGAGAAACAGCATTGGAAGTGCTTGTTTGTTTATTTTAGTGAAAATATTACACCAGAAGTGAAGCTTCACAGAAAGACCAGTGACAACCCCGTGCCACTCATATAAGTATTGCCACCTGGACCACAGCCAGACCATTTTTCTGTCAGTGATACTAAATGCCATGCGTTCCCTTAATAATTCATGTTGCAACAAAAAAGACTCAAAGCATGTGTTTCTGCTTTACAAACAGCTCCTTGCCCATGTGCTGACTTTGCAGCTGTTTCCTGCAGCCTTTGGCTTCTGTAATTAGAACAACTGGCCAGCCCAGCTAATGGTATTAAACTGACTGGTCTAGAGTGTCATTTATCTCAGGGGTTTAATTTGCTGAGTACAGGGCAGCACAATACAAGGTTTGCATGTGTGATGGATGTAACTCGGGGGTTTTTTTTAGGTCTTGTTGCTAAGTTACAATAAACTGTTATCACAGTAAATTGTCTGCATTTAAATGGACCAAGATTCCACCTGAAAAGAGCCACCCAGATGGAAACTGATAATATACTCATGTCTCAGAAGAAAGGAAAATAACACAGAAAAACCCAACTTGTGAACAGGATAATTTTGTATTCTAGACATTAGCCAGACAGGCTCAAAAATAGCTGTTCAGACCCCAGAGACTATGATATGTGCTTCACTTGCAAGTGACTAAGAGCTTGTGTACAATAAATAGGTACTAATTTAAAACTAAGTTGCATGAATATTATCAACTGCTAAAAGACAGAGTCACAATGATCTGTTGTCTGAATTGTACTTTAGAATTACTTTCCCTGGAAATAATCTGATACCCTTGCAGTCAGGTATCATATCTAAGTGCTAAGAAAAAGTAGTAAATTTAAAAATAAAAAAAAAAAAAAAGTATTAGAGTCTCTACACTTGTCCAAATGACTAGAAATAATCTTAAAGCATAATGTTGGTAAATGCTTTCTACTTTTACAAGTGGAAAGTTGTACCATATTCTGATGGAAAATTATGTAGAATCCATGCTGACACATCAAGATGTTGTCCTACCTTTTCCTGAAGCTCTGTACTAAATTCCTGAAAATCCTCTGAAGGAAGAATCTTTTCTTCCCTAATCTATTTTAAAGAGTGTATGGAGGGACAGCAGCTAAGGGGAGTGTTTGCTTCTTGGTGCCATGTTTGAGTTCACTCCAAAAATATTCCTGCTGGGTCTGGGTAGACTGTGGGTCTTGGTAGCTATAGGGAAGCTGAGTGGTGTTTTTGTTAATTGCTGATACCTGTTTGGTCACCTCCATGGGTGTGATTAATGTGGGACCTGTCATTTTCCTTGAGCAGAGAGCCCTTCTCATGGCAGTCATGTCTGGGCAGTTTTTTGTGGGTTTAAAAGTCAACCCCTAATAAACCTAGTGCTGGTACACAGAAGGTCTGAACAAATAAAAATGTGCAAGATATTGCAGAAAAATACCATATAATGTACAGGAAACACAGATAAATTCAGTTACAGTTGTGACACTTTCCACAGTACAGAAAACCTGTAAAGCAAACCAAATGTCTTCCACTGCAGTTACAGCATTGAAGATCCAAGGGTAAGGTTGTGGGATTCTGCAATGTGCACTAGCTAGTCTGATACTCTGTTTGCAGATCTGGAAAAGCATGACGCTAATTTTAAAGGTGTCACCCTCTGAAGAAAGCCATTTGGTAAAAAGCATTGGATTGACAGAAATAAAGCTGTAGACATGCAGTGAAAGATTTCCATTAAAATCACAACTAAAAACTGTCAATCAGCCCCAGCAGAAACCTGCTTAGATAACTCTGCTAGAAATACTGTACCTCCTTGGAAAATGGAAGAATATTTTGCCAGGATTTCAGAATGGGGAGAAGCAGCTTCTCCCTTTACTTTAAACTGCTGTGCCAGAGACATTTACTGTCCTTGCAGAAATCCTCCTGCAACGCTGGATTTTTGATTCACAGCAGAAAAACCTGAGAGGAATGCAGACAGAATATGTAGTGCAGCACTGCCTGTGCTTCAGCAGACTTGTTCTGGTGCTTTCAGTGAGCACTACTTTTGAAAAGGCTGAAAATGGATCGCATCTATACGAGAAGCCCTCCGAGAGAGGGGGAATGGCAGGGAAGCGTTTCTGGGGACTGTGGAATTTCAACTCATTAAAGTGATGAAACAAGTGCTGTGGGAATGAATCCACACGGAGTCCATGACAGACGCCTGGTATGCTCCATTCCCAGCAGCACGGCACAAAAGGCTCATCATTTAGCAATATTGAGAAGCTTCTTGCATCCACGGGAGCAGGTGGTGGTGCAGCCGCAAAAGTTGGATTAAGGGGAGAAAATGCAGTCACTAGGTTACATTTTGACCTGCCGTCTGTCCCCCCGGGGGTAGCCGGGCGGTTCACACGGGGTTAACAGCAGAGAGACACACTGATGGCATGCAATGCCAGGTGTTCCGACACCCACCGAAACGCTGCCAGCGCCAGCCCCTGCACACAGCTCGGCACCCTCGAAGCGCAGGGTGGCTGTAGGGTAAAAAAGACACTTAAATCTCTTACCTTGGTCTAGTCCAGTGTAGCTTTTTGGTTGTTCTCCGTCCACTATCAGCAAAAGAGAAATTAGCGCCAGATTCCAGTGAGTCATCCTAAATGGCAGAGTAGGCTCACTCCTCGCACCGGCTGCTGGCTGCCTCCGCTGTGTGACAGCTGCCGCCTGCCCGGGGAGCGAGCGTGTCCCATTCTGCAGCCTGCGGCAGGGGGAGAGGGGAACGCGGCGCCCGCGCCACAAGGTGCGAGAGAAAGCCGGGGAGAAGGACCGGGAGAGGGAGAGGAGAGAGGCAGAGGCAGGAATATACCATGTGGCTGCGTGCTCCCCTTCCCTGCCTGCCGCTCAGCCTCGCAACGCGCTGCCCCAAAGTTACTTTTTAATATGTGATGCGCTCTCCGATTTTAGAGCCTCCCTGCTTCTGTCTTCTCTTTAGTCTGCGCTCGGAGGGACTGTTCGGCATTTCGGCAGTAACGCTGTCATCTCTCTCCTCTGGAGGCTGGCGTGGATGCTGTGCGCAGGGTGTGCTCAGTGAAGGAAGTCTGTCTGTGGCTGTGGGAAAAGCAGCACTTGGCTTCTTGCAGCAATTTTATAGGCTGTTTGTCGGGGAGTGGGAAACCAAGGGCAAGGGTGGTAATTCTGCCATCAGAGCGGGGAAAAAATAGGAAAAGGTGTTGGGAGCCACATCCACAAAATTGTACACAAGATAAGTTGGGGAGAGAAATATTTCTTAGTTAGTACTGACAGAACAAGGTTGTGATAATTTCTAAGTCTCTGGTTTATAATCTTAGGACATGTCTGCAGATCAGAAATTGGTGCTAGAGACAGAAACCTTCCTGGGGATTCCCAAAATCATTTTCAAGAGGAAAAGGGAAGCTGTTGAAGTGGGTAACATTGCACTAAATGGCGAAGATTTCTCTGGGCAGACACTGCTAGTTTCTAATCACCCTAAGTCTCCAAAGTATGGTTTAATCATTTCATGACACTCACACCCTTTGTATGCATCAATTTGTTTATACAAGTATTTTTTTAGGAAACTAATACATGACAGCTTCAGAGAAGTTGGTGAGGGCTGCACTTTAATGCCACTGGAAGTGAGAGAAATGTTTAGGTTCTCACAGTTTGCTAACTCTGCAAGGCTTTTGTGGGCTTTTGAATGGCCTTTATTAAATTATTGGTAGTACTACCTCTGTGTCAAGCTATGCTCAGATGCTCTGAATATTTGTCAAATTTCTCTGTGTCTAAACGGGGTGGTGGTGTTTCATATTTTATATTCCTACAACATGAATGTGGGTGGATGACCTTAATCCTGACTAATTGTCACAAAATTCCCAAAGAAAGATGACAAAAGGTGGAAGAATTAAGATAGGTATACATTCTTCATTAGAAAACTGAATGTGGGATAGTTTCACACCCCCTCCAAATGGTTGCACCAGTTAAATATCCGTTAGGTGTTCTGCCTGTGTTTTCCCTCTGCAGAGAGCTAAGTGATGATTTTTTAAATTTTTTTTTTATTTTTAATTCTGGTTTTATTGGATAAGGATGGTCCTGTGAGAAGGAGATATGAGTTCTTCAGATCCTTTTTTGGCATTCGATTTAATTATATATATAATTCTGACTGTGCTAATGGTACTAGGAGTTTACTGGACTCTAATTCATAATGAAGCAAAACAGCAGCCCTTATCCAAGAGCTTAGGAAATGTTTCTTTAGGCTGATTGAGGGCAAAATCATACTTTGGGGTATTTTTTCCCCCCTGAATATTTGAACCAACATGGCAACCTTTTTTAAACCCCTTTAATTTCCACACCTAACACTGCATGCTGGCATGAATAGTGAATACCTGTGAGCCATGCGCTGCTGTGGAGTATAAGGAGATTTCTCCTTCAGCCTGTGAGTGAACAGCATGAAGAATATCCACAAGAGTGTTTAATCTGAGCTCTCTGTGGACTTAAATTCATCAGGAGAAATAGATCTTTGCACCTCTGGGTAGTAACCATGGAGAAGTGCATCATCATGGATATTCAGCTGAGTTAAGATGTCTATCCAGGGTTCATTCAGATCTCTGGGAAGCCAACCAGAACTGTCAGTGAATTCAAGGTGTTACAGACCTCCGGTGGAAAATGGTTGGATAGGAGAAGGAAAGATTTTGTGCCATGGAGGATACCTGCTGTTTCAGACTATGCTTTGGATACTGTGTGTGGTACTGGAGTTGTCCCTGAGGATCCTGGGCCACTGGGAATGGTCATGGAGAGAGACAATGTAGGGACAGGTATCTATGACGGAGGATATAACCACATTGTCTAACACATTTTTCTGAGATGACATGGCAGTGGCTGAAGTGCTCTCTGTGGCAGGATGGGAGTGAGCAGAGCAGCTAAAGTGAGTGTGACTGACACTGTTGCACCTTCAGAGAACAGCAGACTTGGTGCCTCATTCTTCAGTACAGTTCCTTTTACCTTTCACACTGACAGAAATGTCACTAAATCACCAAATCATGTTCATATCAACAAGACATTAATATAAAAGTGATCATCAAAACATTTTAAAAATAGGAAGGACTTGAAATCTTTCTTTCTTTCTGTAGCCTGTCCTTAAATTCCTGAGGGGATACTTTATTAGTTCTTTGCAAACTCCATTCTCCATTGAAATCTGACCCAATGCAAGAGGTTAAGGAAGAATAGAGCCACTTTGTCCCCAGTTTGGCTGGGAGGACTGCTGCTATTGTTCTCTCAATGACTGTTCTTGTCAGAGTAAATACGGAGTAAATTCAGTTCCAATAACACTTGTATAGCTACATATTATAAAAGCTGCATGAGTAAAATTCTCTCAGATATCTGTTTATTTAGTTACCCAGGGTTGGGTTTTTGGTTTTTTGGGGTTTTTTGGTAGAAGCTCTAGCTGATGACAGGAACTTTATTTTCTGGAGAGGTTGATTGACAACCTTCTTCAGACCTGATAGTGAGGATTTGCATATGCCAGAATAGGCCTTAGGTTACTTATTGCCAAAATAATTGTGAGTCTTTGCTGCAGAGATAATGAGCAGGTCAAGAACGAAACTGAGTTGTAAGTCAGAAGTTGGTAGTGTTGCATACAAAAACTTGTAGTGCAACTGCATTTGTCTGTGGCTGCCATAGAGCCCAGGCTGCCTGAGGGAGCTGTGACATCTGCACCATTGCAGCGCTCAAAACCATCTCAGACAAACACAAGAACACAAGAGGGCATCCAGAAAAAAAAAAAGAAAGAAAGTTTTTTTACTTGGAATATGGCTGGTGTGATTTTCTTTTTTTTCCATGTGCTAAATAGTCACTGACTATACAAATAGAATGAGGTCAGAGTTGGTCCTTTTTCCTTGACTTACTGTTGAATGCAACAAAATCACTTAATTGCACAATTATACTTTGGACTGGTTAGTTTTATCTGTTGAGTGGCTGGGCACCTTCCAAGAAATGACCAAAGTCTCTGGAAAACAGTGTTTTTCCTGAGTTCTGAAGCAATATAACCCATGTACTTATTTCTTACTCTTCCATATCCAAGTCGTTACTCCTTCTGAATTTTATCCCTTCACACATCTTTGTCTTTTGTTGCAAATAAAGAGAGAACAAAGCATTTTTTCATTATTATTTTGCCTTTTTCTTCCACAGACGTATACTTTTGTGCTTAGTCACTGTTAAGACTCCACACTTAACTCAAAATTTTGCACTTCAATTCAGGTGCTGAAAATTTTGTTATTTTAAATACCAGTAACAAATTCCAAGCATTAGACCTGCTGTATCTTCTCTCTCAAGCATTACTTTGAGGTTAAAGTAATGGAATTTGAGTTCAGGAAAGTGAGACAGACTTGAGAGAAACTTTAACCTTGACTGTCAAGGGCAAACCCACCCCAGTGGTGATCTGCTATGTACAGAAATCATTGACTTACGGAGTACGATTCCAGAATGCGAAACCAGTGCAAAAGTTGTATCTTTTCTTACTTCGGTTTGCAGCCCAAAACATTAAATTTAATGTTCGAAATGTATTTATATTCAAGAATCTGAACTTACTGTAATATCAGTGGGGTTTTTTGAATGACAGTCATTATGTCCATATGTCTATAAATATGAAAAACTATGTTTTCAAAACCAATTAAATAAATGGTATGAATGATTAATGTGGCTGAAAACATGGCTGCACATAGCTGCCATTAGCCCTGTGTAGATATTTGTGTTTCTGTTTACTTTTTAAATATGAAAAACCACATGGAGGCAAAACACAAGACTGTGTTAAAAAAGAAAGGACATTTTGTAAATAAATAAGCTGTAGTGTTAACTGGGGAGAATATTTTGTGATTGCTGAAACTGGTGGAAAAGCTGAAAAGTGTACTTTTTTTTACCAATTACATTTTGTGAAAAAATGAAGATTTTTTTAAAAATCACAATTTAGAAAAAAGGCACTGAATTGGATTGATTTCATTCCTGTAGCACAGTGCCGCTCAGCCCATGGTTTTTGTGGGCTTTGCCTGTACTCTCTGAATGCTCCAGTGATGCAGATTTCTGAGTTGCTGTCGTCATCCTTTTGCAGCACATTAGTATTTTTGTTCTTACGAGGTTTAGGGCTGGTTGTTTGCTTTCCCTGGTGTCTAATGCCTCATCAAAACAGTCCTGACAAAATCCATGGATTGTCTCTGTTTGTCCTCACCACGGATAAGGGGAGCTGATTAATTCTTTTCTGTTCCTGCAGCAGCTTTTTAAGCAATTGTTGTGTCTGCCCACGTCTCAGCTTATGAGGTGGGCAACCCATCTCCGAAAACATTTGCCTCTCACTGTGCTCTCACGTGAGAGGACACTTTAGAAAACAGAGGAGTTTGGCTTCCTGCAGAATAGTCAAGGGAGCTTAATTCTGCAGTACTGTTCTGGTGACTCAATATCCCTGAGCATCAAGGAGATGATCTCAGGTTTCTCAAGTGATAGCCTTGGCATACAACGTGCACCACCAGATTTTCCAAGGATGCTGAGCCCTTGAGAAGAGATTTTATAAAATGTTTTTAATATGGTAGCTTAGTTCTGTTGCAGGTTCCATTGTGAAACAGCATTGTGGTGTCTGAAGAATTCCTGAAGAAAAGGATCCCTTTGGTTCAGTTGTTTTTAAGGATTTGAGGCTTAATTTTATTTTCTTCCTTCTCTTGTAAATTGGGACAAAAATATTTTGGGCATTGGTGCTTTTAGAAGACTTTGCTGTTTAATTAATATGTGGCTGTAAAACCAAAACTCTCAACATTTAGCTGGAATTGAGAAAGATGCAAAACTCTAAGGCTGAAAATTCTTTAACAAAATTTTTTTTACACTGAAAAATTACCAGTCCGTTCAAATGCTAGGCTAGCACTTCTTTCCTTCTCCTTTCTCATCAGAAGTGTGCCCATTTTGGAAATAGTTGAAATAGTTCATCCAGATGAATGAAAATTTGCCTCAGCTCAATGATGGATTCAGATGCAGCCAGTGTTTGAAGTTAAGGCTCTTCTTGGAAACCAACTTTAAATTTATGCCTTAAATTGAATGACAAAGAGCCTGTCCCTGGCTCAGAGGAGTTGGGAAATCTGCCATGTCAATTGTTATTCCAGAATACTAAAAGGTTTTCATTTCAGATTGCCAAAGAACCCAAATAAATTTAAAGTCTAAAATAACCCCAAAAGCCCAAGGAGTCTGCTGTCAGGGGAGCAGATAGTTTGATAAGGGGTGTTTATGTGGGTTCAGGGATAAATTGGATGCCTTTTCTCAACAGTACACTTCGCTTTACTCTTATCAGGGGCTGGAATGAGTGATGGTCTGCTGTTTATTCAAAAGCATTAGAAGGGCCCCGTGGTGAGTGCGCTCCTACTGAGGAATACTCAGACTGATGTTTGGGTGGTGCTAACTGTTCCAGAAACCTGAGGCAGCTCGAACTATGTGCCCAAAATGGGCAAATGTACCTCTGATTTCCTTTTTATATAACAGTGATGTTCACAAGGACCTGTCTCTCAAAATCTTAGTGTTCTCCCTAAAACACTGTGGAAGCATCTCTCTCACCCCCAGACTAGCAGTGTTCACTTCGAATCATTTTTGATTGATGCAGCGTGGGAAAAGATTCAGAAGGAAGTAAAATTGCAATGTTTTGTTTAGTTAATGAAATCAGTTAATTTCAGTCAGAGCAATATAATTATATTTTAGAATAAGTTGTTCAGAGCCTTGAAATTCTGAGTGGCTGGTATGTGCTGTTAGCAAAACATTTTCATACCTTTACCCCAGGAAGAGCAGTTAGTTGTAGAGCTCAGAAAATGCAGCCTGCTCCTCTGGGCTGGCTTTTGTTGCTGCCAGGACTGGTGCTTGGTGCCATGCCAGTTTGCTGTTGTAGGGGAAGGTATCAACACAGAATTGCCAAGCACAGTGGCTATTTTGGGCTCGAGGGGTAATGAGAGGTTAAAAAGTGTGAAGTAGGGTTCCAGCTACCTGGTTTTGATAGCCCGTGCATCCCGGAAATTTAATTACATATTAACGGCTGCTTTCCGTGCTATTAATGTTGTGAAATGGCCTGTGAGGGAGATGGTCTCAATTAGCCCTTGCATTAACTTTTTGTCATTAATGTGTGTCAGTATTGATGCTTTTAATTGCATGAGACTTGAGGAGAGCTCGAGTAATCACACAGGGATGCCTGATTTGACTAAAGTCTGGCCTCTCAGGTCACAGCAATACAGAACAATTGGGTTTGGTTTTTAAAAAATAAAATCCAGAAATAGAGCAACCAGCGGAAAGAGATATTCTATTTTTACAGCACTAGGAATGGTTTAGAAGCTGTTATTTCCAAGTAAAGCTGTCCTTTTTAATGATAGAGAAACTACCTGTGACTTTGTTTTAAAAATCTTGGTAAAGTTAACATTGGTTTTCTTGTCCGTCCTTCATTTATTTTCTGTTGCCTCTCTCTCTCTCTTTCTCTTTCTCCCCCTTTCTCCATCCCTCCCAGTGGCTCAGCCTTTTAAAGATTTCCTGCCTTCCTGTTGGATACATTAGGCATCATAGTGACAGCATAGCCTAGTCACCATGGCATCAGGCTCGAGGGTTATCCTTTTCAATGCAAGCAAAATTTGAGGGAAAATTTATAGTGCCAGATGATTCTGGTTTTATCTGCTTAAAATCATCTGATTTTTGAATAGGAAGCAGAGAACTGAGAAAGATCTACTTGGAGTATGGCATATCTTGGTTTCATGCATTCATTAAAGGAGTGATTTTTTTTTTTCTAACCTTACTGTATTAAAGTCACAGTGATACAAGGTTTTTTGAGTTTAGGGTAAAATGTTAGTTTTAAATATTTCACCCTTTAAAATGACAATTTACTCCTAAGTCTATCTGCTTTTACATATTATGGAAGCCAGACCATGTAGTCTCAGTTTCTTAAGATGTCCTTTGTTAAATACAGTTTACTATTTTTTCTCTTCTCTAGTTGTGCTAGAGATCTGTAGAGCTGGTTTGTAATGTTTTTAGCAAACCAGGTTTATGCAGTTATAATTTCATGTATTTCTTCCTTTTCAATCTGGCCCAGAGGTCATCCAGGCCCGTTAGCCTCGTGCTGCTTTTCCAAGTTTTGCCTCCACATCAATGTGGATGTTTCCATTGCAGTTCACAGATGTCCCTGTTTGTTTCATCAGTTTTTGTATGGAAAAAAGGCAAAGGATTTATTTAACTTTTCATCGGCATCTTCCAAGTGTGTGACCACTGATATTTGTTTCAGTATAATTTCCAGACTTTTACTAGCTTGACTTTCAACAATAATTGTCTTTCCTATAGCAATTTAAAAAACACGTAGTATTTGTCTCTACCTTTTGACATCCAAAGCATACTATTGTTCCTTTTTTTCAGAACCAACTTGTTATTGCTCCACTTAATAATATTTTCCAGCCTAAGACCACTCTTCTCCAAAACCAGTCTAACAAAAAAGTAGAGGCATTTGTCAGTTTCAAAATCAATAAATATCTGGATTATCATTGTTAATTCTTGTTCCCTTCTCTTCCTCTCTCTTTCTTTTCTTCCCCACCTGGAAAATTATTCTTCTAGAAGACAAACCTCGGTTCTTTTAGTGTCTCTAGTTACAGTACAGAGATATTTATGTGCTTATATTCTGTCCTGATGATACGTAAAGCTGTCTCAATTTTCCTCCAGAACCAGCTCTATATAATCATTCCCTAAAGGGCTATTGTACAAATTGGCTCTGTTTTATCCATACTGTGGTTTTACGAGCAGAAATGCTGCCTCATTCTCCACGTTCAGATCTGCTACACCCACTTGATCTCTTCTTGCATGCAGCACACACATTTCTTCCCTCTCTCTCTGTCTGGCCCTTCTCAATACTCTGTTTCTGTGACTTTGTTCCCTGCTAGCCCACGAGGGATTTTGGGGTGCCTTAAACCCTTTCAGTAGTGAGCACTGTGTCCTTACCAGTGTCGCTTCAGTTTTTATGGCCACGGAGAGCATGGCCAGGCGTCAGCCCCAGTGCACTTCAGGGGCCCAGGGCTGCATGGTAGCCCTCAGCCTCTTTAATGTCACACATCTATGAGATCCTGTCTGATTACTAGAGCTATTATAATATTTTTATAAATTAAATCATATTTTTAATATTTTCCATAATTTATTCTTTTGTATTCATATTTCTCAAAATAATTTAATATTTTATTCCTTGCTAATTCACCAGCTTGTTCCTGAGCTTGAATAAACTTGTGTGCTAGGAGAGAACTTCCTTGCCTGTGCTCCTAAAATATCTTTCAAGAAAAATCTAACAGGATTAATGAATTATCGAATTAGAATAGTGCATTTTCTTGTAGGTTTTATTTATATGGCAGTAAGTCCTAGCTGTAGCTAATAAATAGGGAAAATACTTCCTCAGGAAAGTTCACTTGCAATCCTAAACTGAGCTGTGTTAACAGAAAAACTATGAACTTTATAGAAGGTTAATATTTACGGAGTTATTAACCAAACCAAAACCACTACTCAGTAGTGCAAATGATGGCTCTGCTAGAGCATGTTTGTGTCAAAATTATAATATTGCCTTTTATAAGGAAAAACTCTATTTCCCCTTTTGTTTCCTTGCATATGAACATGCATGAGCACCTACAAATCTAATTCGGTATCAGAAAAGTGCTCAGCCTCAAAAATCACAGCTGACCTGATCAGAATTTGGTAAAGTCAAAAAAGAGTCTTATAATGTAGAATTTAGAGGAAAGCTTTTTTTTTGGTCTTTATAATGTCTTTTTCCTCTAAAATGTACTATAATAGTCAGTGAGTCAGTGACCCTATTAAAAATATGAATAACAGCAAAAATTAATCATATTTTATGCAATTAACTCTAAACCAAGTGCCATGCAGCTATTTTTACTGTGAATTGGGAAATCTTGTTGAAAGGCTTCATGCAAGAATTGGTCAGAAACGGTTTGTAGTATCAGGAATATAATTCTATATAATGACAGAAATGGAGAGAGGTGTAAAGAGGGCGACAGTTGGATTAATGATGGCAGTTCTGAGTGTGCTGCTTCTTAGCCTTGTCCAATTATGACATCTGGATGTCATTTTTAATTTTTACAAATGTGAGCTAGAAGACATGGTAGTGTGAGTCTTTCCAACCTCGTGAAGACCAGACCTGTACATCTGTTAGACAAACCATGGCTGTTTCTCTCACTTACCTAATTGAATGGCGAGAGATATTTAAGTGCAGCTGCATTCCTGTCATGCATATTTGGGTGCTAGATAGAAATATTTTCACCTGACTGCTGAGTAAGTTTGCATCTATTTTTTTCAATGCAAAATCTGCAATCAGTGTTTTAATAAGTATGGTAAGAGTTTAAAGTTTACAAATAAATAATCTGGGTAATTTTCCTAAAAGGAGAAACCTGTTGAGTTTTCTGTGATCATGTGTAAATTCTGATACCAGCAGAACTTGAAATTGGAACATCTACGCTTAGGACCTCGTTGATAAGATTTTAAAAATGCATCTTTTCATTGGTATTGATATAGCAGTTAAAACGGGACAAAGCCATTAATAACTTTCCTCAGGTGTGGCATCCAGCAGTTGTAATTCTGTCCTGTTCTTGTCCTTCATACAGTGAGGTGATCATGAAAATAAAGATCAGAAAAACAAACCGTAGAAGTAAATACTGGCAATTTATATAAGCTTGGGTGTCTTAGAAATTTCACCCAAACATCTGTCTGCTATTTCTGCAACAACATTGTATTTTCTTTCCAAAATAGTTCAAGTAGTGGAAAAATAATCATAATATAATGTTAAGAGGAGCTGTTCTTATAACCACTGCTTGCAGGGCAGCAGGCTCATTTCTATTGCCTCTTACCATTCTGGTCAGGAAGAAGCAATAACTAAAGCTGAGTAACTTTGGTCTTCCATCCAGCTTTGGGAACTACTCCAGGAGTCCTTCTGTCTGGCCAGCCTGGAGCTCTGTCTGGGTCATAGAATGATGGAATCATAGAATGTTTTGGGTTGGAAGGGACCTTAAAGTCACCATCTCCTTCCAACCCCCCGGCCATGGGCAGGGACACCCTTCACTGGGTCAGGTTGCTCTCTGAGCCCCATCCCACCTGGCCTTGAGCACCTCCAGGGTTGGGGCATCCACTGCTTTGCTGGGCACACTGTCCCAGTGCCTCGTTATCATACGAATGAAGAATTTCTTCTGTTGCTTCTAATGTAAATCCCTCACCTTTTAGTTTTAAACCATTCTCCCTCGTCTGTCACCATCTGCTCATGTAAAAAGTCACTCTCCCTCTTTTTTATAAGCTGCTTTTCAGTACTGGAAGGCTGCAATAAAGTCTCCTTGGAGCCTCCTTTTCTCCAGGCTGAACAGCCCCAGCTCTCAGCCTGTCTTCACAGGAGAGGTTCTTCAGCCTCTGATCATCTTTGTGGCCTCCTCTGGACTCACTCCAACAGGTCCATGTGCTAGATTTGTAATATTTTAATTTCGCACAAAACTCAGAAATAATAGTCATTAATTTGGCTGGTTTATGGCTGAAAATGTATTGCTATCCAAGATGATAAGTTCAGTTGTCAGCAGGTCTTTTATTTGCGGGAATTGGACAACAGGTTCTCAGGAAAGCTAATGTGTAGAAAGAGCTACACCCAGAAAGCAATATTTTTTTTTTTTTTATTTCCCAACCAGCTAATATTTCTCCAGCATGCAATGAAAGTTTCATTCTGTTTACTTAAAAGAAATTTTGTCTTGTAAATGAAGCTTGTCATTAGTATTTATTTTACAATATCAGTATTTGGCACTTCAAAGACACATTCTTTCTAAAGAAAAGAAGGGAATATGGGCATATTTTCCTGTGCAATAAATGCCACTTTCTGTTTTTCCATAGGGCTTGTATGAATTTGAAATACGTGGAACTTTAAAACTGATATAAAGTTTACCAGTCTTAGTAAAACATTCATTCATCCAAGAAATCAATTAGACCTCAAACCTGTGTTCTTTTCCCTGACTTTGCAGTTATCATTTCAATTATCTCAAATTTATCTTTTTGTTCACCTGGTTTTGTGCCATTTTTCAGTTAAATGCGATTTCATTTCTTCTGCAAATGATGTTTGATTAGAAGGAATAATTTGTTTCCTATGTGAGTATTTCTCAATTAACTGATTAGCAAGTTTGGGTGGGAGGTTTTTGTCATTTTTTTTCTGCTTCAGTGTTCTTTCCCTGCTTTAATCAGAGGTTTCAAGAATCCCCATGACATTATTGCTATTTTGGTGTCTGCTTCTTTCCAAATACCTGAATGCTCAATTCATTTTTAACCGTGTTCGCAAATAATGACAGTTGTGGTTTGCTTATTTATCAATTTGATTTTTGTTTCAAAATCTGCTTTATGAATGAAAGAGATTTTTCTGGAAGACTGTAAGAAGAATAAACCCAAGCAGGACAGGTGATGTATATTATTGCCATAGATAATCCAAGGCACAGCACGGCACCAGCTCCTAGAAAGAAAATTGATTATATCCCAGCCAGGATACAATTACACACAAATATTTACCCAAAAGAGTTCCCCAGATGAGGCTTGCATCTTGGCAGTAACTGCCTTAAATCTTCCCATTATTTAGGAATTTGTTTTTCTTAACAACTTTTGCTTTGTGATTTATGAAAAATATTGAGGTAAGTAATCAACATCTGGATCCTCTCTTCAAACTGAAAGGGCAATTTATATGTGAGAAAATTGTATTTGGTGTTTAGGAGATTAAGCCTTCTACAGGCTATAATGTGAGTTTTCCCAGTCATGCAGTTGAATAAATGACCCTTATTAGCTATCGCTATTAGATCAGTTTAAACATGAAAGGCGACAACCTGCTTTTATTACAGTTGCGGGCAAAGCTTCCAGTGACCTCAACAGAACCAGAATTTAGGTGGAGAAAAGGCATCTCGGAATTATGTGCTGAGAAATTAAAGTTTCACTCTTATTTTCACAAGGGAAAAAACCTGGAAATTCGGTAGATGAACTGTTTTGTTACAAAGTTCTGCTTACCTCTGTTTTTAGTGTGCCTGTCTCAGCTGGATGAAATTTTTGAGTCTTTACATATTCATTAGTACTGAGCGTGTAGGTCTTCACAAAAGGAAAACTGAAACCCAACTAGCTGATCTTGTGAAAAAACCTCCACAGCTCTGGAACGTGGGCTGGAAACCGCAACAAAACTGATAGATTCTTGGATTTTAACTTGAAAACCTTCTTTTCATTGGTATTATGGAAGAAGATAGGAACACAGAGCTTCAAAATCCGCACTTACAAATCTCACTGTGAACCCTGGCTGTGTTGCTTTAGTGTCTGAGATGCATGTTTGAGTGTGTATAATTTCATAGATTAAACCCACAGGCTGTCAGTTTTCCTGTGTCTAATAAACATGATCTATGCAGAATTGATTTTGCTTGGCCAGTTTCAAGATGAAAATGTATTTTTATCTATTTTTCTAAAGTGTTTATTGAGGTCATTTCACATACTGTTGCAGGAGAGGTGAATGTTCAGTATTTTCATGAGATAGATGAGAGGCAAGATGATAAAATCTTGCTTGAATTACTTGGTCTGCACCAAATTAGTGCAACCTCAATGCGAAATGAGACTGGGGGAAAAATATGTGCAAGACAAAACACAAGGAGAAAGTATAATTTTTTTCATCAGCTCCATGTAACAGTCTTTCATCTTATCTCTTCTGCACATTTGAAATGTGCACTGCACTGCCACCAAATGTTGGGGTGGAGGAAACTAAGAACCCTTTAGGATTTTTTTCCTTCCGTTTTTTTAGTACTGCTCTCAATCTCTCTGTATTGCTACTTGCCCTTCAGCTGCACAGAGAGCTAATGCAGCTGAAAAAGCCAAACAGTTTGATTCTGTACAACTTACCTGCACCATGGCTGGTGTCAAACGTTTTCTATTTTCAGCCATCATAAATGGCTGAAATACAGAATTTGTCTGTCTTGGTGAGACGTTTGCTGCATCACTTGATGTTGAATGCTTAGTCTGTTTTGTAGAAGTTTGTTTGGGCCACATTAGCTTTGGAGTTACCTAAATAATAATTATTTTCATTGTGTGTCTGTGTGGGAGAGAGGGAGTGTCAGCGCATTTGTCTCAATACCTGCAGTTATTGATCTGTGTAAATCTAGAAGAAGGGAAACAAGTTTAGTGTCTAGGACACCTTTTTCAGACAAGTCTCTGCTGATAGAGACTGGAGCAAAATGGACAATTCTAGACAATTTTTGGTGATATATAAAAGGCTATACTACAGAACAAAATTTCCTGCACTTACATCTTTTGTGGTAATACATCACATTTTCTCCCAGAGGTGACCCTCTGTTTACTCAATCTATTTACCACTGTTTAAATGCTTACATAGTATAGAGTACCAGCAGCCATTTAGCCCAAGCAGGGATGGCTTAAAATAATTATTACAACAGAATTTTCACATTTCTTGGCTCTTGAATATTTGGTTTCTCAATTAACGGGGTTTTTATTAGGGGAGCTGGAAATAGATGTGATGACCTAGGAGACCATCAGGATTCTGTTTATCTGTGAATTCATCACGCTTCCCTCTCTACTAGGAGAGGCTGTGAGCAAAAGTCAGTAGTTCATTGTCAGCGAGTTAATCAGAAATGATACAGGTAGCTACAGAATACATGTTTTCAAGCCCCATACATATGTTTGAATAAGAATACATTTAAACTGACTGTTCAGCCCCATACTTTTTAATTGGCATTGCATCAATTTATTGCCATAATAAAATTGTTGTAGCACAGAAACCTTATGTGTAATGTTTTTATCAGTAAGTGCCAAATCTGGGGTGTCACTTAGGATGACCATGAGTCTTTGTTTTCATATTTAAAAAACTTAAAAAAACCAACCAAAAAAAAAAAAAAAACCCCAAAAAAACTCTCATCACAAATATAACTGCAGAGGTTCCTAAAGCATGACAGCAAATTTTTCTCTTTGCTCTTACAGCTGGCATCACTGTTAGGGTTAAAAAGAGAAGTGGTTGTCTAGCAACACTGACATCTTTATTTCTTGTTTTGATAGTGCTAATCTATCAGCACCTGCAGCTAATGGGAACACATAATTTAGAGTTTTTTCTTACAGCTCCATACGTGAAGCAAAATGTAATTTTAGTGGTAGGCAAGAAACTGAATTTGACCTTTTTTTTAAAAGAGAGGGTGTTGTCATTTTAATATCACTCAGTAAGCACAGTAATTAATGATTACTGTATGTACAGTAATTAAAAAAAGGTAATGAATAAAAATTGTATTCTTCAGAAATAATTCTTGACTGTAGATTGACATAATACTAATTCATAAATTACAGTAGGTATTATCCTTTCAATTAATTTTTGTATTGTTAGAAAAAATAAGGTGTTTTCAGCTTTTTTTTTTCCCAGATGATTTTTGTCAAGTGACAACTAGATTTATAAGGTGATATTTTCTGCTGAATTAGTATTCTTTTCACTTCTTAGCCTCAGTAGACTGATTTGTGTGGTGACCAAATTTCTTTAAAGCATGGGAAGAGTAGGCTGAAAGCATAAGGGAGGAGATGATTGAACTTGGAAATGGGTAATTTCAAGATATTCATCTTAAACAAAAGACAAATTCTTAAATGTGGAACAGGTTCAGATGCTAAAGAACAGAGAGAAGTAGTGCATCAAAGGGGAAATCAGGTACAGTCGAAACCTAAGAAGAAACAACAAGAGGTAGAGAAGGTCTGGAAATAGCAATGTAGCTCTGAACTGGATTCAGATATGAATTCAGGTGTGGACATTGTAATTAATGTGACCTGTGCGACTAAGGAAGTTAGAGCTCCTTGGTGTTGTGCTTGCAAAGGGAGGGAATCAGATAGTCTTAGTAAAACTGTTCAAAAGTAGGCTAAAATACAGAGGTTCTGTTTAGTGATTGCAACTTTTATGATTGTAGAGTAAAGCACTTGAGCTCCTAGGATAAAGGCGGGTTTTTCTCGGAGGTGATGGAGTGATAGTTACTGTATTTCATTTTGAAGTATAGAATTTTGAAAACAAGCAAAGCACGATAGCTGAGATACTGTGTTTGATTAAAAGTTCTCCTTGCTCAGCATCCTGCTTGTGACAGCAGCCTGTGAGGTTGAGAAACATTACACATACACGAAAACCTGTCTTAGGGATATTTTCCTTGTTTCCGGGGAGTAATTTTGGGACATCTCAAATGAGAAGCTGCACATGAGTAATTTTTTATGGGTATTGTTGGATGTGTTTTCTTATTGTTATTTCCTTCCGTTTTGGAACAATGTCTATTTTCAGTCTTGGTGCTATCTCAATATGGAGCTTCAAAGTGTTCTTTTGTGCATTCTTTAGTTTGTTTTAACCTCACAAGAACACTGGTTTGCCTATGCATCTTGTATGATGAGAAATACTAAATATTAATTTCCCACTTGCTTTCTTGGTATTATTCATAATTTTATAGCTTTCTGTGACAGTTCCCAGTCATTAATTCCTTGGAAAAGGCCCTTCTTGTGAGGCAAGCGCAGTGCCATGGAGCCGGGGGTAGCTGTCTGCCTCACCCCAGCAGGTCGGGCATGGTGCAGACATCCATTTACAGCAGGTCCAGAGAGCAGATGGCCAAGCAATATGGCTGTGGGGGGCCTTTAAAAAGGGAAATCACAATCTGGGACATTATTTATCCCATATACGGTGAGCAAGATAATCAGAAGTACTTTATACAGCATTAGTGCACTTGTTACGTGCAATTGTTAACATTATGAGAATTCTTGGAGTGGTGGTTCTTATATGAGAAAGAAATCTCTTTCTGAAGACAGCATCATCACTCATTAATTTTCTCAGATATTGAATTTAAATCTCCCAGAAATGTTTGTAAATTCTGGGCAAATATTATCAGCCCTGGATAGATTATTCAATAAACCTAATTCTTTTGGGATATCTTCTCCAAAACATATGTGCAAATGCAGAGGATTCTCAGCTGAAGCTTAGAAAGTTAGTGCCATATATCTCATACTTTAAGAATGTATATCCAATTTATCACATAAAAGTACCAAGTGTGAGAATGACTGAAAATTCGAAATATTGGCGTGTGATATTAGAAATGTTCAAGTTGAACACTGGGAACTTGGGAGCGAAGGCGTTGAGGGAGAGTAAAATAACTCAGGACAGGGCTGAATATGTTAGATGATGTTTGAGGCATGAGATGGGATAAAAAATGGTGTGAGTTCAAGGAATGAGGGATTCCTTTGCCTCACTGAGTAAAAGCCTAGGGCTCAGTATTTAAAACTTATACCAGAGCCCAGTCCCACATGCCAGCATACTGCAGACATGGGAGTGTGTAATTCATCTTCTCTTTTCATTGTTAATACCCTTTCAGACTGTTATGTCTTCCCATCCTGTCTCCATTTTCAGCTACCCAGGTTGATAAATATTTAATTATATAAATTTTCCACCATAAATCATTTCTTCCATGCTCTAATCTGTTCTGCTGGTCTTTTCTTAACACACTGCAATTTGTCAGTCTTACAGCTAACATTATGTCCTGCACTGAATTAATTCCTTGTAGTGTGTTCATGCTAAAAACTGTCCAAAGGTCAGGCAATTATCATTTCTGCAGCGCATTGTCTTCATGGATTTTAGCCTGCAACTGCACTAAGCCTGTGTTGTTTCTCAGTATTTCTGCAACGTGGGAGTTTCTATCACCCACACTTCTCTTTTGTTGTATTTTCTAGATTTCTTCCACTCGGTGAATAGCCAGCCACACGTTGATTTCTATGTCCCTAGGTGTTTTTTATGTGCGTTTTTCTAAATTGAAACTCATGCTGTCATTTTCTGCCCACTGGTGCCTCTGGCTCTGTCACTAACATTTCTCAGCTCTGACTGATATTCACAACTCTTTCTGATTTAGTATTGTCTGCAAATTGCACCAGAGCATTATAAAGATATTTTTAAAAAGGCAGAGCTCATTAAAAAATTCTAGAAGACATTTTTCCCCAAACTGACTATGTTCTCATCAACTGCCTTGTCTGTTGTCCCCAGAGGATATCATACTTTGTGGTATCAGAAATCAAATCTCATGCTTAAAAAGGATAATAGCCTTCATTTTTAGATAGGCACCTTTTTTTCCTTTTTAATAGTATTGTTCCTTGGTCTCTAAAGTATAAAGTTGAATAAATATGTGGTGTGCATAAGAAAACCTGGCAAGAGATTTGTCTCATTACAAGACTAAGGCTAGAAGTCACAGTTTATTTAAAGGGGTGATCTTATTTAAAAGGAAATGGGGAAATTCTTCAAGGGGAAGAGAAAAGATGAAGCTTCCTAAGTTCTTAATGCTCAGAAAACTGTAACATGTTGTCCTTAGACATATTTTGGAGAACTGCAGTACTCCTCAGTGCTATTCCTGTACAGTTCTAGTAATTTGGCTACATTTCTCTGGCTGTCCTCCCAGGTGTCATGGGAAAATAAAACAGAAAATTAGAGATTGTGAGACTTCTCAGCTTGGTGCTTTGAGTGAGAGCACAGCACATGGTGGGTGAAAGTCAGCTGACTCGATCGGGAGTTCTGCTCTCAAATCTGGCAGGATGGCTGCGTCTGCTGTGGTGATCTGTAATTTACTGCAAAGATACTGTGTGGACGTATTAGGTGGCCCTGCTGATCAGCCCCTCTAGCTGTGACAAATAAAAGCTGGTTACTGGCTCTCCGAATGGGGCACTGAGTGCTGCTCTCTGCAGAGGATTATGGCAATCGTGCCCAGGAATAATAGCAAGGGACAGAAGGAGCAGTGGGCAGCCTTGCCATCCCACTTGGAATTTCTCTACCTGTTTCCACTGAGCCTTTCAGTCCCCCCAGGGTAGCTGCACAGGCTTTTGTTAGGAAGGTGAGGGATGCCAAAGGGCACGTGGCACTGAGAGATTCTCCCAAGGCCAAATCTCTCACCTTTCTGGCGATTTGCCGCGTGGCTCGGATGGTAACTGGGAAAGCCAAGAGACAAACCCCAGGCCTGCAAAGTGGCCACTGTGCCACGGACACATGGTGGCTCAGCGAGGGAGCTGGCGTGATCAAATGAATCACCACAGCCCCCTGCAAGGCAGCTGAGATGGTGGAAGAGATCCAGACTCAGGGGCAGCTGGGAACAAAAGCTTCCAATTTCCAGTGCGTCATTAAAGACACAAAATGAGTCGAACGGTAAAAGGATCCATTTTAGAGGAAATTTGCTTGTAACAGCAAAAGGCAGGCCAAGTTCTATGATTCCTGCTTACAGATGTGCTTTACCACCAGCCTGAGAGAGAGGTGCAGGGATCCGCAAAATCTCAGAGTCTTTCAGTGTGCAGGACATCTCACAGGAAACTACAAATGTGTTATCCATTGGTATAAGAATTCACAAATCAAGAAACTGATGTTCCAACGTGGAATTTGTATCCTACAGTAAGTTGAAATAAGAACAGGTAAATTGGGAAATTAAAAAAAAACCAAACCAAAAACCAGAAAACACTCTTCATAAGCCACCAGTATCTCCTCTCGTAGAACACAATCTCACTCTTTATTTCCTTACTATTTTTAATTTCTTAGGGTTCTGCTGCCTTCTGCTCTTTTGCAAGGTTGTATCTAACAAAGAGCAAGCACGGAGCCAATGGAACAGCTTGTGCAGTTATTGCTACTGAGGCACTTTAATTCTTGGACTTGCCCCTTTTCCTGGGGCAGCCATTTAAGAGACAGGTCTCCCACCAGGTGCACAAAATACTCATCCAAGGAAACGCAAGCTAATTGCTTTCATTCTGCTTCTGAACCTCAGAGCCAGGGAAAAGTCAATGGTCTAGAAGAGCGATAACTTGAGATACTGAAGTTTCATTGGCAGTTTGCTTTGATACGTGCAGGAATTTGGAGCAAGGTTCATGAAAGTAGAAATGTTCATGAAGTCTAATATCTTTAGTTTAAATATGGTTTAAGTTTATTCCACTAAGGTAGCTAAATAAGTAGCAGTTCCACTGTCTACTGTGTTTTAAGACAGTGGAACTGCTTTTCATAAATGTGCTCCTGGGGCTTAACAAAATGTTTGCTGTAAATGGAAGATAAGTGATGCTCTCTTTGGTCTCAGCTTGTTGACTTTTTGGAGTTCCTTCTCTGCCACAGATTTCTGTCACAGCTTTTTTGTCAAAATAGGACGATGCCTTTGTTCGACCATTCATGTACTGATTTGAGAAAGATTTCGATATAGCCTTAAACAGTCTCAGGACCAAGAGGACTTACTGTATTTGTTAAATTTGTTAAAAGGACTTACTGTAGTTATTGTTAAACATCCTGAGAGTGTGTCCATTAAGAATGAGGCTGCAATGGCCAATTTGACAGAAACAACATACATATAATGTGAAAGTCTCTATTCATATTTTGTAATAAAAATATAGAGTGAAAAGTTTCGCTAAAAGGTATGATTTAACAAGATTAGCTCAGACTCCTTCTAGAATTTGCTGTGTTTTCAGTGTTACAGCAGGCTGGATGCAATGTACCGGTAACAAGAGATATTTCAGTGCAGTTTAGGAAAGCTACACTTAACCCTCTAAATTCTTTTGGTACTCTAAGCCTCTGGAGCATTTTCTGGAGAAGGGATCTGGTCTTTGGTTAGAATTAAACAAATCGAGTTGTACTGTGAAGCACAGTTACTGGCTTTTAACTTGGACGTCCAATTAAATATAACTACCAGGAGAAAGAAGATGACCTACTATGAAATATTAATTGATTGACATTAAGCAGTTCTGCTTCCCTCCCATTCTGCTGAAGGAGTTCTGTCTGATGATATTTACGCAGGAGACCTAGCAAGAAAGAAAGAGTACTCTGGAGGAGAGTATTCACTAAGTAAGTTTCCGGCACTCTGGATTTGGCAGAAATGTCGGACTAGCCAGTCACCCTCCTTCTGGGTCTTTTTTTAACATCACTTTCAGTGCTACCTTAGATTGTTCACACAGTCCGTGCAAAAAATCATGGTGTAAAAACTAAACAGACCTTGTCTGTTAGTTAGTAGCCTTGAGATCTTTTTTCCATTTCATAAACTCCCATAGCGCAGTTCTGATAGTTGCCTGAGTTCTGCAGAGATTTACATAAGATGTAGAAAGGTATAACGGGGAAAAAACTTATCGTTCCTTTCCTTCTCCCTCCCCCCATTTTCTTTTGTTCTGTGAGCAGTTTCCCCCAAATCTCACCCTTTTAAAGAAGCTAATTACTGCTCTTCACTGGCATGCATTAGCATTATGCTGTTGTCAGTCTGTCAGGTGCACTTAGTCAGGGTTTAATAGGCTTGCAGTGAGCTACAATTAAACTCTGGAATTAACATTTAAAGAGTGTTTACATGACTTCCTCTTCCCTTCCTCCCCCGCAGCAGTTTGCTTAAAGAGGCAAGCAGTTTTCTGCATTGCTTTAATTGTTATGTGAGGGAAATACTGAAGAAATCCATGAAGTTGACTTTCGTTTAAAATTTGAGCTCTATTTTTTGCAGCTCTTGGGAAACATTACAGTGCTATTTTTCAAACGAAAAATTGCAGCAATTTAAAACCATGTGGTCAAATATAACTCTGTTAACCATGCTAACAAATGTCGGCAATTAAAAAGAGGAAGAGTTGTTGCTCATTCAGAAGCAGTGCCGTTTTCCTCTAAGCTCTGAGAGGAGAGAGAGGCTCTCTGGTGCCCTTCTGGTCTGGAGGCAGAGGAGACTTGCACGTACAGGAATTATTGCTTTCTCTGTGGCCCCCGTGAGCTTCACTTTGCTGTCTGCAGATCTCTGTGCTTTGGTCTCTCAAAAAGTTAAGTCGTGTTTGTGTGAATTTAGACATTCTTTGTGCGGATGTGCTTCTTTCCCAGTCAAGTGAGGGATCCCTTCAGCTGTATCAGTCCAGTCAGGGTGCTCTTGGCATCCATTTAGACCAGTTTTGTTTCCTTAGTTGACTGAAAGCTTTATCAAAGACCTCAGGACTCTAGAAAGGTTTGCCTGCTCCTGCCTCCTTTGCAGAAATCACCTGTGGGATGAAGGAACTTTAGGAATTAAATGTTAGATGCGTATTTCGTGCCATGAACGCTCCAGAGAGCAGTGGTGGGGAAGCCTCTTAGTAATGCGTACAGAGGGCTGAGTTTTGAGAATTCTAAATTCTCAATGGGTAAAAATAAAAATTATGTTAGACCTGTGTCGGTGCCCCCCCAGCTATTTTATCTTGCTACAGCTGAGGATATACCCTGGAGTGTGGGGATTTTCTTCTTGGCGTAGGCATTGGATGGAAAAGAAGAATCTGTTGCCTTTCTTGTAAATGATGGTTTTGAAATTTAGCTCTTTAGTACTTCTTAGATATCCCTACTTTTCAAACAAGACAATGTGAGTCTGAGCTTTCACAATTGGCAGGTTTATTGCTACGTTGGACATTGTCATTTATTTATTAATGGTTATTGTCTATATCCTCTTTCTGTAAGCCACTTGTGACTCTCCCTGGTTTTATGTGTGGAATGTGAGGGCAGTAGGGCCTCAGCTTGAGAATCTTCAGAGAAGTTTTGGTCCTCAGATGACACATGTGCAAACAATCTCCCTTATTGCTATGTCCAGGGATTAGATCTCCTCCATCCTAAAATCTCCAAATTAACAAACTGTTCATCTCTTCATTGCTTGCAAATACATAGGATGGTAGCTGAGGGAAATGGGAAGGTTTTAAACCAAACAGATGATGTTGTTTGTCCTTCAATATAATAAATTTTCTTTCAGGTGGACATGAGGGAACTTTTTGGGAAGAACCCTTGAATTCTGCACATAACCCAAAGACCAGCACTCACGCAGCCAGGTTACTGCTAATTGCTGCACAAGTGTATTGGCCACAAGTGATGAGACTAATCCAAAGGTCACCTTCAGTTCCCCTCCCACCATTTCTCTGCAACTTCAAACTTGTCCCATTTCTCTAGGCACAGCTGTTATCAGAAGAGTTTGTATGGTTTCTGATAACGAATTCTATTAAACCAGTGGGGAACTTGAAAACCATTCAAAAGGTGCTGTAGAATCAGTGTTTGGGCAGATATAGTGAAGCCAAAACTGAAACAGAGGACTTTCATGTCATGTTGGTGGGATAAGTTTTTTTCCCACTGTGGAATGGGGACAGAACACAAAAACAACCATAGGTGCTATAAAGCTTTTTGTGATCCGACATTTGTCTAATAACAATTGCTGATTAATAAGTTTTTGCTATCCAGCTGGTGATTGATCTCTTTTAGCTTCTTTCTGACTAGGCTATTTAAATTATGCCATTTAAATCAGTATTTAACATTACACAAGTCTTTCAATTCAGATTTTTAATGTTTTAATGTCCCAGATAAGTTCAATTTCCGATGCTACAGTGAAGTCTGATAAAAAGCAAAATTTTTTTTGCAATATTGAGAGGTGATACTTGGAGCAGAAAATGCCCAAAATCAAATAATCTGTATGAGAGAGATGTGAGGGTTATGCAGTCAATATCTTCACCCTCAAGACAACAATCCTGTAACACAAGAACGTTTTCATTTCTCATCTACTGTTAGAAAAACAAAAAAAAAGACCTTTTTTTTTTTGGTATGCGAATCTTCTGGCCACTGACAAGTGTGATCTAGTGTGCAATGCTAGAGAAGTTTTCTTTCCTGACCTTAGCGCAGTCCCTTCCAAAATATTGCAGCTATGTAATTGTCTTAGCAGCAAGAGCACAACGCAGACTGCAGAGTGCTGAGTGTATGAGTCACGCTGCAGCCAGACATAGCGCAATTTGGCAGGAAAAAATGAATGGGAAGAATATTTTACATGAAATACTTTCTGACTCCTTAGCTTGAGGGCACATATCAGGTTACAGGGCAAATATGCTTTAGGATGGATGATGCTCTATAAAGAAATGGAGAACTTTGAAGACACTATGCTGCAGGCCAGATGAATTTAAAAAAAACCACAGGAGAAAATAATCCTATCATAATCCTATGCCAATCTTTGAGTAATTCCTCTTTGCTTAGACAGGAGAGATGTCTCTTTTTTTACTCTTTTTTTATTTTTCTACCTTGTAAAAAGATACAAGGTTTGTGGTATTGGGAATCGAATAATGTGTATTTATTCAGGAAGAGTATTCAACAGCAAGGCATTCCAACACTGTCTTGTTGATGTTGCTGAGCTCTGAGATGGAAGATCTCCAGCCAGCAGGACTGAGCTCTGCAGTTTCAGTAGGATGCTCTGCACACCTTCGGGAAGCCCCATATATAATGCTGTGTGAAGTGCTGCCAGCAGGCAATTGCCCTCGCTGGAAATTGGACCAAACTTCAGCAGGGCAAACTGACAAAGGCAGAGGCTTCATCATCTCTGTGCAGAAGGTTCAGCAGGACCTAAACTTTCCTTGTACTGCCAGAATTTTAGTTTGGATTGTGACTGTGGAAAAATTTTAATGGAGTTGAGTCTTTATACTCAAGGGCAAGAGTTTAAAAGGTGTTTGTTGAAAATGATTGCTTTCATCTCATGTGTCATATGAAAGAATGTTTTTAAAAACTAAGCTTTCAGAAAGTGCTGTATTTTTTTGCTCCTTGCTGAGACCCAAATTGTTTTATTTCAAAATAGATGTGTCTGATTATTTTTTTATACTAAATGAGGTTGCTGTGAAAAGGAGAAAATCTGGTCTGAATTTAGAGTGGCAGGCTGTTTTTACACCTATAGCTGTTGAAATGATACTGTGGAGAGTCTTTTGATATTAGTGATAATCTGTGTTCATTTTTTAAAAAAATGTCTGTTCAGTTAACTTTTCAAAATGAAGGATGGTCAGTGGTGTTGAAAGCTGTTTTTGCTGTGAGCGTTTTCCTTGTAACACTAGACAGAAAAGGCAAAAACCTTGTGGAGTTTTAGTGATATTCTGCCTGTCATGGTTTTGTTGCTTGTGATCTAAAACATCAGATAAATGAAATACTGATATATTTTAATGAGAGGAGGCACATCCCTTGTTGAGGGTGTTTGGACAGATCTGCAGCAGTAGGAAAGATATTCAGGGTGACTGCAAACGCTGGTTTCCTGCAGCCAATCTCACTGAGCTACTGAAATACTGATGTGGGAATGGGTAAGGCATTAAGGCGTCGGATGATTAACAGCAAGGACAATTTGTGTTGGTATATTGGACTTAAATCATCCTACATCTTGTCACACTTTTCCTAAGTGAATTATCAGTGTTTGTCACTGGAGATGCAGAGCCTGCATGTTAAGGAGAAGTCATTAACCATCTCGATTGCTCTGTGTTTTTTTACTTTATGTCTTCCACAATGAATTCTTAACGTACGTTAATGTGATATTGGAGACGTCATGCCCAAGGATGGTAGGCCAAAGCAAATAATTATGCAATAAACCCTTTCCTGATCAGCAGACCAGGACTGTGATCACTTAGGAGACAGAAAAGAATTGGAATAGTGAAGTCAGAGGTAGAATAATAGTGGTTTACTTTGCCTTTCATGATCTTGCAAGGAAGAAGTTGTGTGTCATCTGTGGAGTCCTTCCCCTCCCCCTGCCCCTATTTTAAAATACTATAAATTTTTAAAGGAACTTTATAAAAAAACTTTAGAGAGGAGTTTGTTGCTGACTGAAATGTGTTGAAACAGAACTAGTGTGTACAGTGATAGGATATAAAAGAAGAATCTGTTTTTTCATCAGTATAATCCTTTCTCTCTACATGCAGTTCTCTGATAAATCTTTAGCAGGGGAACGAGTTAATTATGTTTCAGAAATAAAAATTAGATTTACAATATGCACACACTTTCACCTTTAATAAAACTTCTAGATTGATACACCAGCAGTAACTCTTGGAGCTATGAGAGATATAGGAGTTAATAAAAAGCCTATCAATTTTAATTCAAAATGACAGCATACATCCTGATTTATTGTGATGTAAAACATGATCTTCTCTATGATGTGATATTCCCACCCTGAAGAATATTCTAATTTAATCATAATTCTCTTATATTTCTAGCAATTAAATAACATGCCATCAGTTACAAATAGAACACTTTATGCACCAGATTTTCACTGCTTTATGTCTCCTTCTGAGCAGTTATGAGCAGCATAGTGCAAAAGGATGAGGCCTGGTAGTTCACTAAATCTGGAATATTGTAACAAGAAGCAAACTTATTTTCAAGAGTGCAGTGTTTTTTTAAATAGTGTACACAGCAGAAGCTTTACTCTTAAGAGGAGAACAGAATTTTTAAGGTTTGCCATAAATACTCAGAGAAGGATTTTCTCTATGGCCTGATGAAAGACAGAATGTTTTTCTTATCATTGGCTGCAAGCATTGTGACAGAAAAGAAGAATCTTGGGAAGAGGAGAACCCTCCCAAATCCCTGTGAATTCAGCTGGTGTGCTTGTCCCCTCAGTCTGTCATTATTATTATCCACCCTAATGGTCATTAAAAAGAAATATATGACTGCCAGCCCTGCATAAGCAGACCTTGAGTTAGGTGAACTGGAGAGGCCTTGGTGATAACGATTTACCAGTTCAGGTGTTAATAATGTTTCAATGCAATGCTTGATGAACTGTAATGGCTTCAAATTACATGCTCAATAATGCTGTGGCAGTTTGCTGCCAGCAGAACATACCATTGCAGCAGCAAGGTACACTGTGTTGAGAGCTGAAACTTAGAACAATAATTTGAATTTCAGAAGCTGCTACTGATACTGAAGGAAATTATAATCCAATTTGGCATTTGGCTGCAATGTTGAGCTGCTATTTGCAATAAGAAAAATTGACATAAATGCATACTTGTGTCTGTCTTCTATCCTGGTGAGATCAGAAATGTGGAATACATGCAAAGCTGCATCAGTCTATGGTGGCTTTATCTTTGGAGCTCTAACAGCACTTTAAACTATATTCAATTTAGTTCACTAATTGGTAGTTATCTGTTTAATCTAAAATATCCTATCTTCTGTTTCTCTTTAGCTCATGTGATTCTGAAAGAAATATTCTGTTCTATATTGGACCATTCCCTCAGGGCATATAGTCACATTCCTCCCTCCCATGATAAAATCAGTTGCCCTTGCACTGCTAGGGTGAGAAGAATTGAAGCATTGTCTCCTTTGATTGTTAAGATCTTGCAGTCTTTCTAAAGAGTGCAGTATTCCTGAAATTTAATCAGTAGCTGATACTAAGATCAAGATATTACCATGGCTTCCATCTGCTATTTGAATATTTCAGCTTGGAATAATCATCTGTGGATTGGTGTGCTTTAATGGAGCAGAGGACATATTCTGTTATTGCCTAATCCATTCATCCTCACTTGCCAATTTCTTAAGCCTCTCCAAATCTAAGTTTTATCTTCCTTCCCTTCTTCACTTACAGAGAAGTAATTTGGTGACTTTGCACTCACTTGCATGACATTACTGCCAGGCCAGTACTGTGACTGGGAAATGGTGCTTCAGCTGGTGGCTGCCACCTCTGGAAACAGAGGGGAAGACATGAAAAGGGCTGTCTTGCACAACATATTTTGAAGAGAATCTCTCTGCAGGACAGCATTCCGGTAGTGCCATGGATAGAGTAACTCACCCGAGGCCTGATTTTGTAAATAGGGTCCATTTAAATATCTTTCCCTGGTTGATTTGTTTCTATTTGTATTTGCAGGCTTTTGCTCTCAGTGAGTTCCACCACTGAATCTCCTTTTCTCACCCTGCTCCATTTATCTATATGCTTATATGTCCTTCCATACCTGTCTGGTTTGCACTTTTTTCTTATTGCCTAATAAATGGCTTACTCTAAAAAATAAAAAGTGAGATTTGGGAAGACAATGCTCTTTTTGTTGACACAAATTAAGTGTGTATTATTTTTATTAGGGGAGTATTTGGCAGTGTTGCAACATCCCAGGGTTTGCCTTTTTATCCTATCCCCTCTCTTCTCTCCAGGTGTTTCTTTCACCTGGGGATATAGCGGATGATCAGCCTCAAAGAAGATATTTTTGATTAGAGGGTATGATGAAAAATGTCTCACACAAGAATCATTAGACACCTTGAAAATAATCTACAATTATAAAAATACAGGGTTTTCTTGTCATTCATTCTTAGCACTGTTTGCTCTGTTTTTGCTCTGTAGCTTTTCCTTGGAACACACTTTTCCTTACCACCTGTCCCACTTTTAAATGAAACTGATATTGCCTTGCAGTTACTTTTATCTCAGTTGTACAACTTCAAGTAAAGCAAAATATACCAGGAAGGCACCAGTGTTGGTAGGCACCATCACTCTGCACGCTGCAAAAGCCTGGTGGTGATTCCTCATAAACCGAAAAGGATTAGATAATTTGCAGTGGTAATTGTCCCATCTCTGCCATGCATCCACACTGTCTGTCAGTGAGCTAAAGACAGCTCATTCCATGTGCAGGGGAAAGACCAGGGACCTTATTCCTGAGTTCCAAGATCGTTCTGCTCTAACCTGCCTCTATCTGACTCTCCTCTGTCCCATTACCAGGATGTATTAGGACAGAGCAAATCTCCTCTAAGTAGACATTCAATTACGAGGCTTGCAATGTGCTGCAATTTGGTGGTGCATCCTGAGCTTGCTGAATTTATAGCGTAATCAGCTGGTGCATACTGATGAACCTTGCTGGGAGACTGAGGTGTTTGTAGTGTGCTGTTTGGATTGAGACAGCCATTGCTTGGGATAGAGGTGGAAAGGAAAGCAGTCTTGTTTTTATTGTGCTAAATGTTGCAGTAAAGATGGTGCGCATTTTCTGCCATCCTGCTGTGCATCTTTTGAAGCACTTCACAGTCCCAATCAATCACGCTGCAGCAAATTGGATTTATTAAAAAATTTAATTGGATTGGTCTTACATGAATAAGTATTAGGAAGAGTCCTTTATCTGGTAAATGTTGAAAATTTTAAAAACGTTAAAATTTAAATTTTTTGTGAACTTTTTAACTGGTGAAAATGTAAATTTTTCCCATTGAAGATTACAACTCTTGAGTCTGAATAAATGGAATTTCTTCAACTGAAGAGAGACTATAATGCAGTTATTTCTGGACATTTTACTTTCTGCTTATGATTACATTAATAACATTTCTAGCTTTGCTGAATATACAGATGGATTAAGTTTTGTTGCTCTGATTCCTCATTTGAGCTGTGTGACTAGTTGATCTGTGAAGGGGAATTTTATTAACCAGTGTAAGCCAATGATGTGACAGATTAAAATACGATTGATTAATTGATTAAAAAATAGCTGCTTGTAAGTAAATAGTGACATATTATGACAGAAGAGTAGAGATTATCTCTTGCATTAGCATTGCAAGAATACAGCCCTTATGAATTTAAAGTTCTTGCTTATGTAATTAAGTAATTATCTCAGTGACTCTCTTGAAGAAAAGTACAAAAGAAAACATGCTGTATATGAAAAGAACAATGAATATTTTAATAGTTACATTAATACCAAAGAGAACCCTCAGGGAATTTTCTCTTGGTGGGTAATTGACAGTAATACAGATTTTAATTTATGTCTTGACATTCCTTTTCCCTGTTTCAAAACTGAGCTTGCTGTTCTTTATTTCTTCAGGTTTCTTTATAGCAAATAAACTGATAATTTTTCTGAATGAAAAGCCACAGCTAGGTGTGCTTTTGCTCATATTTTCCTCATGTGTGTAGTGTGGTCTGTGCCCATTGCTCTTCTGTAGCCCCACGTGGATCAGCCTCTTACCGTGGCAAAAGCTTGTGGCAGAGTCCAGGTTTACATTTCCCTTAAATTCTTCAAGTCCAGCAGTGCATTTTCTGCCAATACCAAAGTACAGAACTTTCAATAGACAATGCTGATCTTCCCCAGATTAGAAACATCTTTGGGGTCTGGTTTTGCAAACCCTTTTAGTACTGACCAAGGTTAATCACATCCTTTTAAGCGTGTGAGCTCTTTGTTAGGTACATATTCTCTAAAATGGAGTATTTAAAAACTTTTTCAGCTAGGCTTTTCATGGTTGTAGCTATTCTGGTGGTGTTCTTGGTTTCTTAGTGGTGTGGAACATAGAATAAACTTTTAGAACCGTTCCTATATATTTGTTTTGCAATCCTTTCATAGCACTAGTAACTAGCATGCCAAATTTGAAGAGTTTGTATGCTTTGTTCAGTTCAGTATAAATTCACATCAGGGATTTTAGGAGCACTGAGGACTTTGGTATTTTTGATTTTAGACTTTTAATTAACCTTACTGAACTAATAGATTCTGTGGCAGAAATGAAACTGTTTAAATGGTATGAGAGCTCACATGAAGGAAACGTTTCTCAAAATATTCTGAGGTAGCATAAATGGACCAACGTTTCTGAATCAGAAAAGATTTTGTATTTCCAGATGTCCTCAGAATATAAAATTTTCCCAGAACAAAGCTTGTAAGTTTCTTAGTGAAATCTAGGAGTTCCAGCTTGCAAAATAGTTGGAACATGAAAGCAGTTCAGCAAACTGCAGTGCAGACTCCCAGGAGCTGTGTCCCAAGGAGTTTCTTTCATGAAAGATTTTTTTCTCCAAATTCATGTCTTCTTACTAAAAGTTTAAGATTTCAACAAACTGACATTTTCTTTAAAAAAAACAACCAAACAAAAAAAAAAAAAAAAAAGGAAACAAAAACACCCCAAAAATCAGGTAAGGCTGAAAATATCCTAGTTAGTTCTTATGTTGGTGTATTTTTCATGTTTCTAAGGGCTGGTCCAGGGTGCAGTGGCTGAAGTGCAGCGGATCCAGCTCAAAACCAGTTTGGCTCAGGAGGGAGAATAGTTCAGGCACGTGGCTGGTGATAAAAGCCACTTGTGAAACTGCACAAACTGTCAGAAAATTATTGTGAGCTTCAGGCTCCTGTGGGAACGCAAGATAAACAGGATTACAGGGGGATGTTTGTGCGAGAGCAGGGCTGCAGCAAAGCGGCACTTTAAAATACTTACATGGGGAAAGCCTCTCCTTGTTCATGCTGGGATGGCTTTGGTGTGGCCCTTGGCTCTTCACCACCCCCAAACATTTCCCAGCAAGAGACTTCCCTCTCCCTGCTCTTCCCTACTCCCCGTTCAGCCTTGCTTTGTCTTCACCTGCATTTCTGTCACTCCAAACATCTGCTAAAAGAAAACATTTTTCCTCCTCTATCCTGTTTTCCTTTCATTGCTCCCTCATACATGACTAGAAGGCTTGGAAACAACATCTTGGAAAGGTACTAAAAAGATTAGTAGCATTGAAGGAGGAAGTGTAATTGTTTTTAATGGGTCTGTCGAATTCTTCTGATAATTGAATCTAAAGTGTTTTAAAAAATCAAAGACATTAAAAAAGGGGGATGGGGGCAAGGGAAGATCTGTAGAAGATGGTAAGAAAGGGAGAGGAGCTAGGTGTACATCTGACTTGGATTCCAGAATTTCACGCTGGAATCTAAATTTTATCATGTTCCCTTTTTGCCTTCTGATACACACACAGTGCAGCTCTGGTGAATGTGGCACACAATATTTCCTTGGCAACATATGTCATGCACCTACATTGCTTAATCATTCTGGGAAAGGGTTTGCTTGTCCTCCCTGTGGTCGTATATTTGCACAAAGCATGATCCCTGCAGTGAAACTCAGACTTTTCTTTATGAGCGTATCTGATGGGAAGAGGTCGGGGAGGCCCAGGAGCCTCCAGTGAACCATCCCTGGGGTGGGACAGCAGCACTGGAAATACAGCTTCAGACAAGTCTCTCCATAAAACTGGTCGTGATGGTTTCTTAGGCAACCTCTTCCGAACGTGGCAAGCCTTGGCTCTGCCTCAAGCTGCTGAACTTTTTGATTTTCCAGCTCACTCAATAAAAACCTCACAACTTAGTGACCGTGTATTTGATTAGAGCTGATGTGTGCAAATAACACACCCAGGAATCCAGAATGGGAAATCCCATGGGATTTCTCTTATGGGTGAGGTAATTTCTTTAGCCTCAGGTTTTTATTTGGCAAAGAAATTTGTCCCAAGATGGGAGGAAAAAAACCTGTCTACAGCAACCTGACCCAGCCCTGCTACTGTATGCTGAAATTACGGAAACCGTAATCGCTTGGACTTGTTTCATGACTGACCCTTCTTTATTCCTCTTTCCCAAGGACAAGCTTAATGCTTTTCTCTTCTGGAGATGCTTTTCAGAGCGGGAGGAAAATGAAAATATTTGCGCGTATCTAACTTCTTTCGGTTTTCTACATTTTTGCAATAAATACAATGAAAAATTGCAACTTTTTTTATTCCAAGATGCCTGCCTATAAATATTTGCCTTATGAAAAGTAAAGTCTGAAAAAGTGAGGTTGGAAAACAGAACAGCATTTTTTTGTTTCCAGATCTTCAGTGTCAAGTCTTAATGTTCTATGTAGAACTCTCATTATTATCCATATCACAGGATCACAATAAATAAATTTGAATCTGTGCATACCAGCAGTAGAGAATTTCTGAAAACACCTGATGTAGTCAAGGTGCAGTGTCTTGCAGAAGCTGTCTTGCCAGTACTCCCGGAAAACAAAGCGTTTATGCGAGGAAGGGATGAAAGGCACAGTGCTGCTCACATTTGGTTTTATGTGGCTTTGCAGGGATTTATGCTGCCTGGCATCTTTTCAAGACAGGATGCCTTTGTGTTATAAGAGCTGTTTGGTACTGCAGGACAGAAGTGCTTTCTGGTCTATTTCTAGCTGTATTAAATCTCAAGCAATAATTCAAAATGATGAATTTATGGAAACGGTTTTGCTTCCAAAGTTTCTTGCACTTCCTTTCTGTTTCCCCTACTCTCTTCTCCCTTTCCCCGCTTCCTCCCCCAAGTGTTTGACATCAGCATTTTTAGAGCCCAGTTAATTAGTGTTTGGTGAATGTAGCCAGAATTCATGTTGCACGATTTTATGTGAAGAATTTCCTTGAGATATTTCTGTCTGCTATTGCAAATACACAAAATGGTCCCAAATGTCGCACTCAATTTTGTTCTCCTCTCCAAATTGTTCTGTATAACATATGCAGAATCAAAGTTTCTTTCATTGCTTTTTAGATGGATAATCAGCACTTTTCAGCTGAGTTATTGCATCAAAAGCAGGTGAGGCACTAGAGCATGTGAAAATAATTTCAAGGAAGGATACTGTTCTGTTCAGTGGTTTGTCTAAATTATACATTAAATTTTCCCTTCAAGAGACAGAGGTATGTTTTGAAATTTTAGGCTATAATTTATTTCCTCTTAGCTCTCCAACAGTAATCACTATATATTGCTAATTTTCTGCCTAAGATAAACAGACCTTTCCCTGAAACATATGAAAATTTTGTTTTGGTCTTGGCAAGCCCCGTAATTTTAGCAACATGTTTATTAATGTCCTTCTATCTAAGGGCAGGGAGCGCTTGTGCAGCAAAGGGCACGTGGCACAGATTCAAGCTGTACACTCTGTCTTATCGTTTCCACTCTGATGAAGCAAAGGGAAGATCTAAAAGCAAAAGAGAAGCAAACAGTTGAGTGGAACACTGAGACATGGCTGCTGTGTTTTCACTAATCAACACCAGTGATAATATTATATAATCGCAAGTGCTGTATGTTCAGCCACATCAGGTGATTTTTGAATTTTGCTCCATGTTTTCAAAAGGATGTTGATGTTGCGTTGTTATGTTGAAAGCAAAGCAGCCATGTGAGCCATCTGAAAAGGGAGCATTCCCTTTGACCGAGGTTTTAGCGTGTTAATGTGCTTTCTTCAACTCATCACAAAGTAGGTTGAGATACAGCTCATAATTCAATAGAGCTGATTGAATTATGAGTTTTTGATCAGTAAAGATGAGTTCTTAGATGCAAAAATTAATAGAAGCACCTCTAGTGGGACAAGTAAAGATAAGGCTTCTGTCACCTTTCCCTTCACATTAGGTATCCATTAGAGAAAAACATAGCAGAGGCACCAAAAACGATGCCTGCAACAGACGTTTGTAGTACAGACAAACCTTGCGCTTCACTTTGATTAATGTTTGCACTCTAAGCTGAAAGTTACATGACAGAATAACTGTTCTTCATTTGAATTAATTATATAATTCCCAGAAGAGTAGCAGGGAAGAGGTGCAAAAGAATGGGTTTTAAAACAAAATCCTTTACTAAACTTTTGTAACAGAAGTAAATGGCTATTCTGTCTGTATTTTTATCATTCCACGGCATCATGTTTCACCATGCAAGCTAAGGATGTGGATGCATAAAAATCAACTGCTGCAGTGTCTGTGGTTGTAGAAACAATTCACTTTCTAAGTACAGCAGCTTGTTCCCTTGTCTTCTGCTGTGTCAGAACCGGAGTAGTTAATACGGACAGAAATGGGAAATGTGCATAGGACAGGGATGCTGCACATCCATGCTGCTTCCTCAGTAGCCTTTTTATGCCAAAGGGACTCGAAACAGGAAGGCAATGGACGTAGCATGATAGAAAACAGAATTTCATAAGGTAGAAATCTGAATTTACAGTTGTCTTGTCTCTACAAAGTACGAGCGTGTGCAAAAGTAGTCCAATAATCCCCACTGAGCTGGGAAGAGGCAGAAGCAGGGAAAGGAAACAGGCGGAGCGTGCCGATGATGCCCGCGATGTTGCGTAACAAAATAAACGCTGTGCCTGTGAATCCATCACTCATCCTCCAGCTCTGTGGTGGGCTCAGGAGCAGGATGACAGGCAGTGTGTCCTGGATCACCTCTCAGTGCTTCACACTTCTGCTTAGGAATGAAGATTTCTTAGCAACTCTGGTTTAGTAAACACCACGAGCAAAGACGACTTGGTTAAAAGGAAATTGCACGAAATTTGAGCCTAACCAGCACAGAAATTGTTCGTGAAAAGATTGTAAATGCTGAAGGCTGTAAATCTGTGTCAAAACCAAAATTGCTTGCATTGAAGAGGGAGAAGCATGACACAATTGTAAATAGTGTGGAGAGGCAAGAAAATTGGAAAACTAGGATACTCTGCTCAAAGGTGTGAAAATGACATAAGTATAAATGCCATCCACCGCTTGTAAAGTGACTGTAAGTGCTTTCTTGTCACTTTGCTAATTGCTTTGCAGGAGCCTTGAAGTTGCAGCTGTGGGAGAAAGTAAATACATGCCTGTTAGCACCTGAGAATAAAACTTAATTCTTTCAACAAGAAAGAAAGTTGATCTATCTGTGTTTACTGTTCATTTTATATGGCAAATTATATCTTGTATCAACAAGTTACTGTTCTCAGGCTGTATATTTATCGAGATGTTTATGCTTCGTTAACTCCATGAGGGTACAGTCAGAAGATAAAATAGCCTTGTGTTTTACCTGTTTGTGCACTTTCATCCTTTTATCCCAAACCAGATGAAGTGGATTAATAGCAGACTATGCCAGCTGAGGAAGTGCAATTTTACCTTTTTAGACAGATTTTTTTAAAGCATGTTTTCCTTACTGGACCCCTAAAGTGTTGACTTCGCTGCCAGGGGAGAAAAGATATTGTTTTTAATGCTGGTCCCCTGTATTAATTTATATCTAAAACACTAGAAGAGCTCATTGTTACATACCAAGAAAATTATTTTGCTCTGGACTTTACTAATTTCGCATTTAAAATCCTCATGACAAAAGAGTTAGGAACTAATTTCAGACAAAGAATATGAGGAAAACCTACAAAAAGACAAAACCTACTTACTCTCACACTTCCAGATCTATGCTTCCTTTTTGGTATCTGCTTGGCAATTAGCAGCTGTGAAAATCAGCTCATGGTAGGCAGGAGCTGATGCACCAATTTACACTATTTAAAATTCCGGGCTCAGCAGCAGGGCCAGGAGCAGAGTAACCCCAGCTGCCCTTTCGGCAAGAGGAGCTGCTTCCTCCTGGGCCACGCGTAAGAGCTGCAGCTCCTCGGACCCCAAGAGCTGAGTAGCTGAGTACAAGTGACTCTTAATATTTGGGCTGTGATGAGATTTTTAAAAGTATTACCCAGGAATGAAAAAGAAAAGCTAAGCAGAATTAAGAAACAAGAAAGAACTTTTTTACAAATGCAGTCTGATGACAGTTGTGTGGCCTCAGATCTCAGGTCTATAAAAAAGACTTAATTTTCCACTTAATCTGACACCTGTTATCAAGTATGAAATTCTATTGCAGCAAATGATTTTGTGGCTGTTTTATTTTTCTTTTCCTGGTCGTACAGATTAAAGTCTGCACTCTATTAGGTGCTTGTTAACTCTTCAGTAAAAAGCCTTTTAGGAGTCTACCTTACTATAGTTGTCAGACTAAGTTTAAAATAATATTTGAATTTAGGATTTTTAAAAGCCCATGTAACAAAGAAATAATACTGGAATTATTAAAAAAGAAACGTGGAAGGAAGGTAGATTTCCAGTTTCCCTTACAAGACTCTGGCAGTCTGTTTTGACAGGTCCCTCAAGCACGAATACTGGAGAGCATTTTGCTTCAAATACAGTGTGTAAACATCTATGAGTTTATGCTCTGACCCTTTATATCTCCTGTACCCTGTGGAAAATGAGTATTTGCTGTAGGGGAGGGCTTTTCTGGGGCCTCAGGGTTTTGAAGTTGAATGGGATTGGCCACATTGTCTGTCTGTCTGCTCATCCCTTAGTCCCTCATGCTTTCTGCCAACTTGCCTAATCATTATATCTGCTTTCACATGAAGATTGAGATGCACTGATTAGAATCAATCATCTATAGTTGATGACTGTGTTTGATTGTCCTGTTTCTGCCAAAGTAATTTCTTTAAAGATGCCAAATTTGTATTGTAAGCTTGAAGTGAATTATAGCTGCCTTTGTTCAATTACAGTTCTTAGCCTGTTTCCTATTCCAGCTGCTGTTAAAAAACTTCTGTTTTGAGTTTGCAGTCTTGCAGGCAAAAGTGTATTGTTCCTTGAAGAATTTAGAGGATATTTGATGGAGGATTACGTGACCAGCATTAGAAGGAGCACACAGCACTGTGAGAACTTACGGTGCTGTGTGTGACCCTTAGATAAAATGCTAAAGTAGCAGCCAAAGTTCATCTGGGGGGTTCAGTAGGCAAATATCCCCACTAGTGAAATAGGATCATTTTTCATAGCACTTTTCTTCCCCCTTTGCGGCCTACTCAGACATCACGCTGTTTCTAAATTATTAAATTAGGTCTTCCTTGATCATCCAAAGGTCACGGTGCCTAATGTGTGTTAATGTGATGGAAGTGTCAGGCGCAATTAATTTCAGCAGTAAAACACGGGTTTATAGTCCTCAATGCAATAAATTAAAGTGTGCTGTGGACTGCTGTAGTCGGGGAAATTTCTGCACCATTAAGGTTTGATGAGGAAGTTCATGTCCTCCCTAGGTGGGAAGGGGGAGCACTGGGGAGGAGGAGGGAGGATGTGCTTCACCTCTGTGATTGCTCCTGCTCCTCATTTGAGAGATTGTACATCAAATGGACATATAACCTCAAAATTCTGCTTTCCTTCTCAGGCAAAGCCAGGCAGCAGAGGTTTGCACTGTTTGCATGTTCTCCTAGCTGGTGCCTTTACGCTGAGAACATTCCAAGGCACATTTTAGGCATGGAAACATCTTTAGTCTTGATTTTGGGAAGAGTACATGCTGTCAGAAACAGATCTTCCACTGAGTTTCAAACTTCTGCCATGAAAAATTCAGGTATTGATAGCTGTGGACGATAGAAGTGGATAACCCAGGGGGGAGTAATAAAACTGACTAAATTGGCATGCTCTGTAATCTGTCTAATGGAGCAAGATATTACAATTAGCTGTAACTGCACCCGTTTCCTGTCTGCAAGCAGGAGGCAAAGAGCCATCCCACCAGCATTATACAGAGAGCAGCAGAGAAGCAGAGTGAGATGGATCAATTTTAATTGAAACTTCTGGTAGCTTTGCTATTGAAAGACGAAAAGCGATGTCCAGCTGCGGTAAATATAACTGATAAACCAAAGATCTCTACATAAGCCCATTTACATTTGCAGCATGACCTGAATTGTTGAAATTTAAGACAACATATGCAGACACAACTACTTTCAGTAGCAAGGAAGTAAACAATTTTCCCTTATGGAAAGTGATCCTTCTGGGAAAAATATTCCCCTCCTAAGTGGCCATTCATTGTTTTTAATAGTCCTGTATTATTCATGGGGAATAATTTCTCATGAGTTGTGGTTTCATAATGGAAAAAGAGGCTTCCTCTTCTCTGAGAAGAAGGAAGAGACCGTGCAAATCTGTTTGCACATAAAAGAAGTTGGCCAGATTTGGATGTCTGGCTTCCTCTGACAGAGGAATTCTCTTTGGTTGAGTGCAAAAATGAAAACCTCAAATAAAAACCTTCAAATATGAAAGCTGGTGAGGAGCGAAAGTCACACTCTAAGGTTAAAGGTTCTTATTTCAGTGTCATGCAGTTTTCCAGGGAAATCTGCTGAAATATACTGGTGGCACAAATAATGGGGGCAATATCTAATTTTGAGGCGGACAAAGATTCCTAGAAAAAGTAGAGTGCAGTAGACAAATCAGAAGAGTGAGGCTGAAAAAGAGTAAATGCCACAGCAGTCCCTTTGGGAGCAGTTAATCAAATGTATAAATATAAACTCAGAGAGTGCTGATTAGGAGATGGAAATGAAGAATTGATGGAAGGGAAGATGTCGTTTAGGGTGAGCATCGAATTGAACTTGAGCGTACGAGTCAGTAGTGCCATGAACTGCAGTGTTGCAGTGTATAAACAGAAGAATTTGGTGTCTGAGGGCTGTTCCACAATGCTTCACGTGTACCTGGAAAGACTCTGCACTTGTAAAGAGAATTCAAATGACTGCTACAGAAACAAGGAAAATCAAACCTGAAAGATGGAATCAAAGTAACAAAAGCCCTTTTTCTCTCATTTGTGTAAAGAGTGCCTGGTACTCTGCTGCCATCATAAAAAGTTAGAAAACAAGACATGTAAAGTCAGCCAGTAGTGTGAGGTTGTGCTCCGTAAAAACGACAGTGTTTATTCCTTTTTCATCCAAAAAAAGGAATAAAGCTTCCAGAATCCGTAGAGGAACCCAATGCTTTTCTTGAAGCTTTTGGAGTATTCAGTTGTAAGTTTTAGCTTTTAGTTCCAGTAAAAAGCAATCTGAACACAGAACAAACAATAAGGTCATGCTACGCTGGCAACAAGGACGCTAAACAAGCCTTTCTAAAGTTATCAGTAACAGCAGATGTTGGAGGCAAATCTTGCATAATTTCAACAGCGATCTGTTTTTTAACAAAACCTAAATTTGAAAAAACTGAGCTTCTTTCTAAAACATGTCAAACTATTTGTTTATAGATAAAATATTTACTGTGGAAAAACTTGACTTCATATTGTGGTGAGAAATACAGAATGTATTCTGGTAGGATATTTATCTCCAAACTCTGTGGTAGATCTCACTAGATTCCTTCTGGTTTGTGGATTTGGGTTTTGGTTTTGTTTTTTTTCCCTAACATTGATACTAAATGTATTTATGAATAACAAAAACACCCATGTAAATCACAATTTAAAAAGCTTCAAAAGAAAAGCTTCTTATGAAATGTGCCCAGATTTCCTCAAAGATGCTCCCACATCCGTCTTACTATTTTGGCTTCCGTCTTTTTGTGATGAAAGTTGAATTTCAAACAGCCTTCCTGATCTAGAAAGGTTAGGTAAGGTTTATTGGTTTCCCCTCTCCAAGTGGGATATTATTTGTGGTATTAGGTGTCTCTAAACCTTGGCAGCTGTTCATGTGGCTCTGAAGGCCTCTCATTGTCCTCAGTCCTGCGTGTGCTGCACAACAACAGAACTCATCTTTTGACTTCTAAGGAACCAGGATTGCAAGCAGGAACTTAAGACTGCAAGGGAAAAAAAACAGACTGCAGGTTTGAATGAGGCACAGCAAGAATTTCTAAGTCTGCTCCTCTTAGGGCTGTGTTTTGGCACTCTGACTCTTGGCCAGCATATGTCCCTGTTCAGCAGAAGGAATCATTCAAGCAATCTGTGCTAAGACTTGTCAAAGTCTAAATTAAAATGCAGCTATCTTATCCTGTTTTTTTTGTCCTCGGCTTTTACAGCATGTTTCCTACTAGTAAAGCAGAGGGCGGGAAAGCATTTATTTTGGCATAATTGAGATTATTGATTATGTATTTTACATCTTGTGTGTCTTTTCATCTATGCAATGACAAGGGTTTTATCATTTGTGTCTCAAGGGAGAAAGAAGCTGGTGATAAGATGGCTTCCACAGAAGGACAGTCCCTCTAGCATAATGGTCTTTTGAGACAAATGTAAATGTACTTCTCTTTTTAATTAGTTGCATTTATGATCATGATTTTGTATGTGTCTCTTGGTCCGCAGAATCTCCACAGAATGGTACCAGACTCTTGTCCCATGGCTCCTAACTGTGTTGCATTTTATTTCGATCACCTTCATTATAAGAAAACCTCTTAATTATGCTCCAAATGCTTTGAAGTTGAGAACAGTGCTGTAATGAGTCAAAATGTATATATGGTATTTTCCCAAATGGCACAAAAGTGAAAAGTACAAGGCGGTGTAGGAACATATAGTGCTGTGCAACTTGAAGAGTTGAGTTATTTCGGGGAGCAGAGCTGTTGACTAGAATTCAGAGCTCGTATATTACCCTCCCTGTGCTGCAGCTGACTGGTTGAGTTACCTTTAGGGACTGCCCTTATTCTTCTTACACATTTTACCCTTTGATAAAATAAGAATAATGTGACCACAGAGAGGCACAATGAGGTTAAATCATATCTTCACTAAGTGCTCGGGGACCCCCTGAGGAAGGGTGTGTATAAATGTGATTATTTATTTTTTCATCATTTTAGTCTTTTGAAGTGCGTGAGTGTTGCTAAATTGTGTCAGTTTAGAAGCATTTAGGTGTGGTAAAATTATTATATAAAATATATATTTTTTCTAAATAGCAGTGTTAATGATGTATTGAATCTGCAATTCTAAGGGAATTGGGCAAAATTTAGGGTTGCAGGTGTAGTGATAGCTATCACAGAATATCTGTGACAGAATTTCAAATATAGTCCCCGAGGAGAGATGCACAGGGTCTTCAAAGAGCTTTAAGAACAAATATCGCAAACTGGTTCTTTGCTCACCTGGTTTCTTACATTTGTTCTTTGATCTTTTAATGTGCAAGGATTGGTATTTTAGTCTCAAATGCACTTTGGATTATATTTGATTTTTAGCTTGAAAAGTAATTACTTGAAAGAAAGCTTGTGTTTTTTGTCGGTTTGGGGAGGGGCAGCTGGGAGGAGGAAACTGAATGTAAAAATTGGTTTCAAGAAATCCGTGTGAGATGCTACAAAGCTGCCCCTTACAAAATTCCTCATATTGGCTTAGGAAGAAGTGCTCCCTGTCGTTCAGAAAATTGCAATTTTTTCAAAGTACTCTGGCCTCAGAAAGCAACCGTAATAGCCAATACTGACAGATGGCATTAAACACGCAGGCAGGCAACCAACACGGTTTGGATACTTTACTCCCATTACAGCTCCCTCCGTGCATGTCTCCTGGGTTAATTGCTCGAGCTCTCGCAGAAGGAATCCTGGCTCCTGGTGCAGCAGCTTGTCACAAGATGTGGCAAGAAATGGCGCAGGATTCTGAGCCTGGAGCTTGTGAATGTGTCACCCTGGTAACCACCCGCACCTGCAGCAGTGAGTCATGAGAGCCGAGGAACTGGAGGGTGATTTTTTTGTAGTCTTCTGAGCATCAGAAATTCTTCACAGACAAAGCTACAGAGAATAGGGAAGAGCTTTATTTTGGCATTCCAGCTGCTGGGTGGGCATGACCAACCGAGGGCACGTGCTCCCGTGGTCTGTGTCCCACTGCAGGGTGGCAGTGCAAGGACCAAGGTCCATCCCCTTCGTTTGGCTTGCACTGTTCTGGGTGGTGAACATTATGTCTATACTTAATATGTAGGAAAAAAAGACAGAATCTGTCAGCAACTACAGCATTTCATTTCTACGGTTGTCAGGCACTTGTTAAAAAAAGCCATTATTGCAGTTAAAGAAAGTCACCTCTCAGCAGTGAAGCATATCTTAAAATTCAGAGTCAGAACTGCGTCAATATTGATAAGCTGGTCTTTTATTCTGCAGATTTTTTTCTAATCAGAATGGTATTTGTCCTCTTATAAAGCCCATTTGATTTGAGGAGCAGGTGCTTATGAATTGGACAGCTTTAGTGACTTTAGAGTGGAACAGACAATTAACACCAGCTGAAGATTTGTTCTTGAAAGTTTTACCAAGCAGATATTGCTGTTTTGTAGCACCTTTCATCCGTGTCTCACAGTGATCTGCAAACATTAAGTCTCATAGCACCCCTCTGATGTATGTAAGTGTTGTTAGTCTTAGAAATGTGTGAAATATTCATGACAAAATTGGAGGCATTCAGAGTTTACCCTCCTCACAAACTCAAAAATATTACGGAAATGCAAAGTTATTTAAGGTTATCTGCATTGGCAACTTTGTCCTTTCCCTCTCTTTGCATGTATCTGTTCACAGCCAAAATATCTATAATATTGGTGCATAGCCTCCTTGTCGTTGTTCCAATGTGCATTAGGAGTGATTGGTTTTCTTTCACGTAGCTGTTATATTTTAATTCTTTGCACTTCTTTGTTAGCCAGTTCAAAATAGCTGTCCCACTGTGAAAGGAAATCAGGTGGGTGCCTCCTGTCCTTGACAAAACTGCGGCCCTGGGTGGAATTTATCTGGTGAGATTTACTGTGAGGCTGTAACGGGAGAAGGAATGTGTAGAGCAGGAGAATTGCTGTTGTTTGATTCCACCACAGCTATGAAGGATTTTCCTCTTTATATATAATGTGGGTGTGTCAGCGTTAGTAGCTGAGATGAATATTGGGATTTTGAGGTGAATTTCCCCTTCCCTCACTTTAATTCATACCACAGAGAAGTCTCAAACTCAAACCTGGTGTTTCTTTGGGATGACACTGAAATAAAGGTGTACCCCAGTCACAAGTGGCCATCAGCACGTGGACCGTAGGACTTGGCCACAGCTCTTTTGTGTCCCAGAACAGCTCCTCTTTCTCTGCACTGATGGGGACCTCCCCCATGAATCCCAAATATGCCCTCTCTGCCAAACTTTGTCTCAGCTCCCTGGTATTTTTGAGGATGGCTAGAGTTTAAAGAACCAATGCAGCTTTTTTGGGGTCTCCTTCATCCTGTGTGGTAGGGAGGGGATGTCAGAGTGATTTGAGTGACCTCATTTATTTTCTGCACTATGTTTTTTTTGGTTAAAATATTCTTCAGCTTGCATAGGAGTCTGATTTGTTTACTCTCCATGCCATTTAAGCACTGATTTATTTGTTTGGTTTAGTAAGTAATTAAGTTTGTTCTCTTCAAAACTAGTTTGCATGTGGTGGTGTGGCTCTAAAATAGTTTGTGTTTTGCTGGTCTAACCATACAACTAAATTAACTAAACTGCACATGTTTTCCAGGTTGTCAAAGCTCTCTGATTTGATATAGTTTTTCAGTATAATTGAGCAAGCAGCAGGAAGGGGAAGTAAAGGCTACTGAGAAAAAGGTTTTATTGGAGCGTTAGGACTGTCCACATTTTCTGCTGGGCTGGGATCTCACAAGCGTGTAGCCAAGAGGACTACAGTGAAACCGAGATCCAAGATACTGAATGATTCATTGCTTCCTATGTCTGCTGAAATCCATATAATTCATCACAACTGTCTCTGGGAACTTTGCTCACTGTGTTAGGGTCACGATGCTCTGCACCCTCCCTCTCAGAAAGCAGTGCTTTGGAGACTTTTCCTTTAGGAACAGTTGACTTCCTAATGAAAATAAGAAAAAGAGAAGTTATGACCATTCTTATTTTCAGGACATTTTGCACTATGTATGTATTTTAAGCTGGGGAATGTCCCTTTAATATGCTATTTTATTCAGCTGCTTTGATGAAGCTTTGAGGGTGGAAGGTTGAATTAGTGTGCAGAACACTGAAACAAAACTCCAAAAGACCAGGAAAAAAGACAATATTTCATAGTCTCTCCTACTGTGTAGCTCAGTGTTAAAAGGAGCCTTCCTACCCACACACACATCACAAAGTAAATAGTTGATTGTTATTTTGATTTGCTTTCAGTTAATGGTTTGTGATAATGAAATTTCACATCATCAGGCAGATTTACGTTAGCTGTGGATGGCAGAGGAGGAAAGGAGGCTCTGTAGCCATGTGGACATATGTGAACATGCTCTTTTTTAGCCCTTTTTTTGTTTAGATATCTACTGGATGGAACTTGATGGGTTAGCAGAATTTAGAAGACATTTTTTTGTCTTTGATAATTTACCAGTAATGTTTTCCTGTAATGCTAATACTCTGTATTTGCCGTGAAAATTCAATGCTTTGCACTAAGCATTCAGTGGTAAAAATACTTTTAAAAAGAATCAATGTTGTCCTTTTCTTATTATTAATAGAGTGATAGTGGTACCGAACTACTATTCCTGAAAGATTGCAAGCAGCTTTTTGGAAATCAATTGCAGATTTCCTTGGTCAGAAAATTCTGCACTTGCTGAAGGCATTTTTGAGCTAGGAATTGTCACACTCTGCAGTTCTGGTGCTGGAGGTGGGCTCAGTGTTTTCCACAAGGAAAAACTTTGGGTCTCTGGCTTGGGTCTCTCTGTCTCTGTAATGATGACTGAGCACCATTTCCCATCTTGGAGCTGTCAGGCGATTCTGCTGGGAAGGATATATGGGAAATTACATCAGTTCATATAATAGACCTAGGGACACGCTGCAGAAATGTTCTGCTGAATCACCCTGGTAACCAGCCCAAATGCAAATCATAGGTCTGCAAAAAGGAAAAAAAAACAGTCAGGACAGAAGGGTTCTCTAACAAGAAGGAAAACCAACCTATCAAGCCCAAGCAGCTATAGTGGCATCTTGAGTGTGTACGAGACAGGAAGGAGAAAAACGGGGTGTTCTGTAACTGAAGTTTTTGGAAGAGGAAGACAAAACAAGCTTGGATGCAATCTTTCAGCGCCCTAGTATATTGAAGAGGCTAGGCAAATATTAGGCAGAGAAAATCAAATATAATTTGTAGCTGTTGATTGTAAACAGCAAAAAGGCAGAACGTTTTAATTTCTAGTAGGGTTCATGTGGTAGGCATAATGTTGTGATGTGCCATAATCATTAATTTGAAGAAGAGCATTGTGTTTGGATCTAATCTAGTTAGGATCAGTTCTCTTTTTTAGCTACTACTGTATTTTAAAAAGGCAATTTTTCAGCCCTTTGCTGATGTAATTTATCACCTACATCCATGGCTCTGACAAGATACTGGCTCTTGTGTTATGCATAGTAATTGCTGCTGCCCTCTCTGAATTTACTCTGTGGTTTTATAGCTGGGCTACTTCTGCTCCCAGGTCTGCTTTTCTGTTGAGGATATTATAATGAAACACAAATGTCACAATTTTTCATCGCATGTAACATATCCAGTCTGTGATTCTCCTTTTTGTAGAATGAGGCATAAAGATACTTGGTTATAAAGTGTGTTATATCCTCAAAATGAAAAGGTAAATTTGTGGCATTAGCTGGGTAGGGGAATGGCATATAGAGGGTAATTCATTAGGGATCAGGTACGAAAAACTGGCAATCAAACCTCTGATTAAAAGCTACTTCCCTACCAGTGACTGCTCCATGCAGAACTAAGGGAGATTCTTTACAGACTTCGGTTCATGCAGGATGGTTACAAATACTTGGTATTTAAGAAGTTTGTTCACCTAATAATTCATTTTAGGCTTCTCTAGCTCTTTCAAGAAGAAAAGGCATAGCACTAACATAATTTAGACACAGAGTTCTAAGCTCAGTTTCTCAGCCTGAGAGTTTCAGTCTAATAAATCATCCAAATTTCAATACTTACCAATTATAATTTATAGTTACAATTAACTTTGAGAGGTCTGAAAATTAAAACACAACTCAGCTTTGATACATTACTCACTTAAAGTAATCAGCCAGAGTAACTGTACCATACCAGCTATCCTTATGGATAATGTGATGGTAAATCTATAAGATTTAAATCTATAGGATTTACCATTGCAAGACTTTCAGAGCATCTTTGTCTCATTGACACCCAGGCAAGTTCATGTTGTAGGAATTTCACTGGAAAGCAATACATGTACAAATATTGCATACAATAAATTGTATATAGAAAAGTTCTTCATCTGAGCAGTTCTATTAATTATAAAAGCCCTGAGAAATCCTGTGTGCATTCTTGCAATATGTCTTTCAGAAGGGAATGCAGAGTTCTTGATCCTATGGCTGACGAATAATTAAAATTCTTTTGGATCCTTACTGTCTCAGATGCTCATAGAGAGAATTTGCGACCTCTTCTAAAAGCGAAGTTCTCATGTTGGTGCAGCAGAGATCCATAAATTGCAGTCTCACCATGAATATGAACATCCAGCTGGGATTTAAATCCCAGTAATGGAGCACAAAGGGCAATGCATTAAAGCTGAATTCTCATCAGTGAATTGAACCTTCCCGTTGTGGCAGGTGCAAAATGTCTATGCTAGCTGGAAATTAAGGGATTAAGAGTAGAAGAAAATGAGCAGAGCTTCTGAGAATGTAGCCTTGAAATCTACAAATGTGTTTGTTCAGGAAGATGTTTTTGATAGTGCTAAAACACCAGTCATACCAACTCATTTTCCTGCAGCTCAGATAGTCAAGGTCAGAACTATTTTAATCTCATCTCCTCCTCTTGAACTTGGTGGCATAGATATATGTCAGCCTGAAGACAGTTCTGTTCTGTAGAACTTTTAGTCTTCTGACATTTATTACCTCTATACTGTAAGAGAAACAAAACTTGTCTTAGGGTTTGCATAATATAATTTTGTCTAAACAAGCATTTGGTTTTAATTTCTTTTTACCAAATGAGCCCTCAGAGCTGTGGCCACAAGTATTTTCTTAATTAAAGCGTAAAATTGACGTATTTCCATGAAGTAGGTGCATGTGTATTTGCCAGCCCACACCGTATCTTGTGAATGGGGAAGGTTTTGAAAACCACGACCTTTACGAGAGCATTCACTTCATTTGTTGTAGGCAGCTCAGGCTGCTGACTTCTGTGAACTTAGTTCAAAACTTCTGTTCTCTCCAGAACTACAGCCATTGCTTATTGTCTGACAAGGCAGTCAGCACCGAGAGCTTGGCCATCTAAAGGAAGAAGAAGCGAAAAAAGAAAGGTTGTAGGCTCTGGGAAATTTTTCCTGTATGCAGCTCAGAGCTGGAAATGCATAGTTTCACAGATAGAAAAAGAGTATTTCGTCTTCAAAACATATGAATGCAAATGATCTTCTAGCATACATAGAAAGTACAAATATAATTTTGTAAGTCAAAAACTACTAATCCAAACTGAGCATGGTTTGCTATCTTGATATCTCAGCTGGAAAAAAGAAGGAATCCAAACAACCATGCCTGAAATAGCAAATCTAGAAGCAGGTGAGAGCTGTTACGTGTACATCGATTGCAGTGTACAGTCTGGCACTGGTCTGTTTTGACGTGTGGTTAATTGTGGCTTTTAGGAACAAGTGGAAAAAACCAAACAAACCTCGTGTGTCTCATCTGTCACAATGTTAATTAGTGTGTAATTCATCTACTGCACACAACTCTTCAAAGCAGGAAGGCTTTTCTCAAGATCTCTGCTGATGCAGAGGGCAGTGCTGTCCACAGACACAGTGCAAGCAAAGTAATAACAAAATGCAACCCTTTTAATCTCTGAAGACTTCTGTCACTGATGCTCTGTAATAAGCTAAAAAGATTCTGTTATCAAGTCGCTTTTCTACAGCTGGAGGCAGTGGAATTTTTAAGGATTTATGCTGCTGATAAATAAAACTCTTATCAGTGTTTATTTCCTTGTGGCTGAGACTGTGAAGTAGCATTTGGCTTCCCATCTTTCCAGAATGGACATCCTTGTCCTGCAGGGAGGAAGTTGAATGATTCAGGTGGATATACTTTTTATGTTCAATGAATAACGGAATTAGTGATCCCTAAACCAGGTTATGACCACTTGTACCATTGTCTTTCATGTGTAGTGTATGATACTGATTGGTACCTGAGGATTGGCCAGTTCACTTTGCAAAAAGGGTCTTGAATTGATAATGGTGGCACTGTTATTTTTACTGTCTTGTAAAATTATAAATGAAGATATGAGTGATGCTCTATAGTGTTTGAAAGCTGTTGATAATTAATTTTTTAAATTCTGTGTACCTTGTGTATTACACTTCATTCTGGTGTATCAGTAAATTTTTAAGAAGAGAAAGAGAGGATCTTTGTTTGAGAAGGAATTTGAATTGGATGCCAGTTTGGTGACATACCTAAGAATTGTACTGAACTTGACATCTGTATCTAGTGTCGTCTTTGGTATGTCATGTCTCAGGGGAAAGAAACCAATATATTTTCATGGGGAACTTGCACCTCTGAACAAAATTTTGATTGTGGGTAAGGTGACACAAAATTAGTTAAATGGATTTGCAGTGGATTTCATCAGAGTGAACAAGATAAAATCTGGCCCAGAGCCCAACAAATGTTCCAGAACTGCCCACTTCCTATGAGATGTGATACTGTTTTCCATGTATTTGATGAATATATGCAATGATAAACTTTCCTCTTCAGAGAAATCTTTTTTGAGCTCTCCTTTATGAAGTGCAAAGGTACTCTCTCTGCCTTGTTATCCAGATCCCATTCATAATGTGTGAAGTTATGACATTTTATTCTTCATGTAAATGTATTATAGGGCAGTAAAGCAAATAAAAGGTAATGAGAAGATGAGCTTTGAAGGTACTGTAGAAGGAGTGCAGTACTTCAGTGAAACAAGTGACAGCCAATAGTGCTGCCCTGTTTTATCTTTTTGAACACATTTTGCATTTAATTCTAATGCTCTGCATTAATTCATGTATAATATGGCTGTTGATAACAGGTTTATTTAAAACTCATTAAAAGTTATAGAAAAAATGAGATTTGCATAGAAAAATTCTTTGGAACTTTGTATTTCCTCCTTCCTCCTTTTCCCAGAGCTCAACGTACACAGCAAAAGGCTAATTTGGTAGGTGTCAATCAAACTTCTCCTGGCATTACTCGTCAGTACTTCTCAAAACCCTTCATGTGAAGGAAGCAGGCACTGGATCCAGGGCTGCCAACTCACCAAGGCTGTGAGCGTAGGACAGTCCTAGCTGCCATTATTGGGAAAGGGAACCACACAAAAGCACTTGAGCACGGTAGAGAGGCCTCGTGCTGCAGTGATCCTTATTTCTGAGCATGAGACCTCCCGCAGCACCTGCTCTGCTCCTACCTTTGGCTCGCTGGCTACCCAAACCACCCTTGTGCTTTTCTGGATCTCCTCTGGCAGTAGAAATGGAGCTTTTTTTTTGTCCTGCTCATCTAGGTTTTGGCCATATTCCTAATTCTGCCCAGGAGGAGTCATACGAGGAATTGTTGCTAAAAATATGGGGATGTGGACACCTGCCCATTTGACAGTGTGGGCAAAAAGCATCTATAACCCATGAGGTGTGTTAGCTGTGCCTAAGTGTAAATAGCCTTTCGCCTGATGCTGCCCTGCAGTAAATCTTCCATTATTTGTTGTGTTATTTACACTCTAGTATATGTATTTATGCCATAGTATGAAACTGTTCTGTCGAAAGCACTGTAACCTTTTTAACCTCTTTGCCTTTCCTATTTTCCATATTTTTAATGGTTTTTCTGTGATACAATATGAAGCAACGGTTGCCACAGGGACTGCATTTGTGAACAAGCAGACACGTAGCTGTCACTTTACCATCCGAGGGCAGAGGGACAGCACAGGCTGTTCCAGCAGGGACAGGGGTCATGCTGTCCCTGCAGTCCAGACATCACTTTTCTAGCTACATCTCTCTAGTTATACCGTGTTTTTGGGGTAATTTTTGCTGCCTGCTTTCTGGAGGTCAAAGCACTAGATGCTGTCAGCTGGCTTCAAAGAATAGATGTTTTGCTTTTGAAATTACTAGATGGAAATTTGCGAGCTCTCTGCTGGCAGCCAGGGGTGTTTTGAACATGTTTTCTGCAGGCTAATGGGCACAGCACTCTGGGACCTTACAGTAGGTCAGCTGTAAAAAGTCAGGCTTATTAAGGAGCACACATTTCTCTCACACTTGGAGTCCAGCTATTGACATCAACGTCTCACTGAATCACGAAGCAAGCGAGGCTGCTGGCATTTAGCTGGGTAAACATCTTCCGTGGGCTGAAGGAGGAGAGGTCAATGTGTTGTGCATGTTTCCATCTCTTCCTGGGAAACACTTTTCTGTATTGCCTGTGGAATTCTCGTCCCTTTCTTCTCCCCTCCTGTCTGTAACGGAGGGTGATCAGCTCCCTCAGTGGTCCTACCTTTGTAGTTTGACATTACCTGCTGAAGGAGCTGGCAAAGCTGGGACCTCGCTGGAAGTACAGATGGAGACTCCACATCCTAAATCTACCTGTTTGATTCCTTGACTTGCTGCCAGAGAGAAATTATTGCTCCCCTTTCTTCTTCGTTTTCCTCTGTAGCCTGCTGATCTCAGTGAGGAAACAAAACAACTCCCCTCTAGCAGTCCATAGCGGACACAGTGAAGGTGGAAATAATTTCAGAAGATCCAAGCTGGGAAGGACAAGAATGTGTTTTAGGGGGTGTGGGGAGGGGAAAGACAAAAATCTTTTTCTTACTGAGTCAACTCATGCAAGGGTTTCTTTGACACATGCCTTTTCCACTTGACATGTTGCCGTTTTTATTAGGATTTTCCCACTTTTGTATTTTTTAAACAATTTAGATAGAACCAGTTATAACAGCTATTTCTTTTCAGTGTTTGGCTTGCAATGGAGAACTTGTCAAATTAAAATGATTTCTTGGTTGATGATTTTTTAAAAGTTATTTTTAGAAAAAACATGTGCTCTTCCAGAAGTAGAACAAAAAAGTTAAACTAGTTGTGGAAAAAAAAAATAGAGCTATTACACAGGTTGGACTGAAACAGCCATTGCAGTAAAACTTGAATTTATCAGTCCTAGAAAGTAGGGGTTGTGCACCAAAGTTAATGAAAAGTCAAGAACTGTGATATTTTATGGAGGCTGCTTAAGAACAGGCATTGAATTTCCAAAGGACTAAAATAGCTTAATAATGTAAAGTGTATTCCTGGATAAAAAGTCAGCTGAAGCACTGGGCAGATTTCAGTCAGCCCATTGTTTCTATGCCATACCTTTGGTATGTTTCAATACTAATTGTGGCTTTGTAACGTGTTAGGATATAACAAAGGTGATTTATCTCTGGTTGTGCGTGCTGACTGCCAATTTTATTGCATGAAGCCATTTTAATTATCTGCCCAGTGGACTAAAAGAGAAATTAAAAATCCTAAGGGAATAGTAGACACTTTTGAAATTAGATTGCTTTCACTTGTACAGTATTTGACCTGCTGTCTGTCTTGTGAGGTGAAGCAATTGGGTAAAAGTGAAGGAATGGAAAAAGTGATATCGTACATATCTATTACTGAAGATTCTGATTTACTTTCTTAATGGAATTTTCCCATGTTAATAGCATGTTCCGACTCTTCAGCTGTGTAATAAGTCATATAAAATCACCAGCATTTTAAAATTAATACATTAAAGTTAGAGGATGTGTGTCATCTTTTTAATACAACATATCTTTTTTATACTGTTCACTACTAAATTTTTTCTTAAGTTATGCATTTAGCGTTCATCTCTGAAGAACCCCATTATAAGCTAATTAATACACAGTGCAGCTGCTATTTACATAATATAGTGCACCTCAAATTTTTCCTTTCTGAAAATTCAGGTTGTATGGATTACAAAAAAAATTACAGATACATAAACAGAAATTTGCTAGGCAAAGAGCCCAAGAACCCTTCAAACTAAGGAGCAGGAATGAACACTGTCAAGGAGTGACTATACAAGGTGGCTGAGGAAAGCAACACAAGGTCTCGTAAATCCAGGAGCCAGTCTTGGGAGCCTGTGATAATGCAGGAGATGAGCTGGAGTGAATGAAAGCGGTGATGTGGAGAATGAGAAATGCTTTAAAGAACTTTTGTCCTAGGTCAGATATTAAGCTGGTTTCCTTTTCCTAAAGAATTGGGGAAGGCTGAGACAGTTGGGTCTGGAATAGGAATTGCAGGAGAATCCTAGTCTTGATAACTGTTCCTCAAAAGAAAGATGACAAAGTGCCAGAAAGTGATGCCATCACACGAAATTTACAGGGAGACATAGCTCATCATTTTCATTCTGTGAATGACCAAGTACATACAGAAATTATCTACTAAATGACCCAAACAGGTTGGTCCTAAATCAGTGTTTCTTGCAATTCTGTAGAGAAATTAGGTAGCTTGTACACGCGCTTCTGGCAGCCCCACAAAGTCAGGAGCGCAGGGTAGAGGTAATGTATTTTTTATGAGGGTTAAAATATTCATAGAGAGCAGCTGAGCTAGTGGAGGCAGCAGACTGCTTTCACCTAGGAAAGCTGCCAGATGGGCAGGTTAAAAGCCCAGGCCACCAAGGGGTGTCAGGGTGCTGGCCCCTCCCGCGGTTCGTGTCACCCCACGTGTGCCGCTGGCCCAGCCGCGCTCTGCAGGGACAGAGCTTTGTGTGTGCTGTGTCCTGCAGCTGCTTTGGGTGCTGAGCTGATCTGTACCTCCCCAACGGCACACCCAGCGGGATCTGCGCTTTCCAGGCTCTCCGTGGATGTGCCAGCTGATTTGCTAACCACATTTACGCTGGACTTTTTGTCCTGAGTTTAGTGCTGTTGTGTGCAGGAAGCAAGTTCTGGATGGTGGGATATGGCAAGAAATCTTTTGTTTCGCTTTGATTTTAGGCAGGATAAATGATTTGGGATTTAAACCAACTCTTCAAGATTTCCTGCCTTTTGTAATGTCCTTCACCACTAAATTTTTCATTGTTTTGAAATTAATTCAGTTTCTGAGCTTGAAAGTGCACACAATTTTGGTGTGGGTTGTCATGGCATTGTTACTATCTAGCTAACAAATGTTTTAACTCAAGGGCTTATTCTAAATATGAAGTTCTTTTTCTCAGCATCAGTTTATGGTGTCTGGATATATTGCTATCAATTAATTGGATAGCAAATAGAAGGAGTCTGGGACAAAAACGCACATGTTTTAGAAAGAAAACACAGATCTAAACCTACTTCTCTAGCTCTATGCTGTGGCATAGATTCAAACAGCTGGTTTTGTCTCTCCTTGGCAGTACAAATAAGGAGGAATTCGGGAAGCAGCACCTGTGCATTTAAGGGGATTAATTCCTTTTTGGTATGATGCTACATAAATAAATCAGTGTCTACTACTGAGTAGCATTTTTATTTGTGTCTTGCCATGCTCTGACAAAGAGCAGTTTTCTAAGGGGTTGCCTTGGAGTGTTTTCAAGCAACTTCAAAAAAATTTAGAACTCTCTCAAGAATTCTAATCTTTTAGATTGGTGCATAAGAGGTGAAGTAATTTTGTTACTTTTTTCTTTAAGCAGTAAGAAACTTGGCTTTGCTAAGACCAAGCCATTTTTCAGTGTCACACATTACCAAGGAACTGAAATGTGCTCTCCAGTTCCATGGGTTAAAACAGCTTTCTGCCATGGAGCACCAGCCAGTCCTTTCCTACATTCTTGGTTACTTACAAACCTTTCTGTAACCTTATGTACTTGTATTCAGGGGCATTCCTGAATGACCTTTAAGGAAACTGATGGTATTTACCTGAGAAAATATCTGTATTGGTAATATTCCCCTGTGCTATAGGGATAAAGTGCTTCTAAATGAACCCACGCAAGGAAAGCTTAGAATTCTCTTTTGCCATGATTTTAATCAAACAATTCCTTTCAGTGTTGTGTTATTTGATATTTTGTCCATAGTAAATGGTATTAAGCCAACGTGAATAAAATAATTACTGATAGAAGGTTGTATTTGACTAGAGTATTCATGTATGATTGCACTCCAACTTAGTTACATTTTTTGACATTAGTTTTAAATAGATTTTTTACTGATTTATTTTTGCTTTAATTAGTAAGACCTAATTTATCATTCATGTATAGTGTTGTATAAATAAGGTGGACTAACCCTGTGACTGACTGAAAAATTGTTGGAGAATAGCCCAGTGTCAAATGAATTATCCCCTTTTTAAGGCCGGGCATTGTTCAAGGGAGTGGTTTCTGGTTGCTCTATTGAATACAAATTGCAAAAAAAGCTACAAGCTGCAGATACTGATCTTAGCTTTCAAAGCAAGGATTCAGTGTTCAGGAAAGTCACTGGAATAGCAATTCTACAGGCTTTGTTGCACAACCCGATTTAAAACAGGAGCCAACCTTTCAAGTTTTTCCCCTTTGTTGTGCTTCTGTTCTTTATAAATGAAACTGAAGGAAAGACTCAAATGTGAGAATAGTTTTTTCTCATTCCTATCCGATTATTACTCTTTCTGGCGATGCAAGCACACTGGTTTCAGGTACAAATACATTTAGTCTGCAGGTGTGTGTGAGCATGTGTGTGACTGACCCCACTGGCAGCTTCCCTAAAGTCCTAGAAACCAAATCCCATTAGTCGATTTCATCTAGATTTGTGCTGATGGTAAAACCTTCCCATTTCTTTAGTCCCTGGAAGGATTCTCACTTAAGAACAGCAAGTACTTCCCATTTCAAACCACATTCCTTGGAGAAGTGTTACTGGGAGTGACATAAGATTATTATGGAAAATGTAGGAAGTTGCAGCAGAGCAAACATTAAGCCCACGGTGCAGAATGATAAGATAAATAATTTAAATATACATATATGTGTGTGTCATTTTACGTCTGTTTCTGGTGCATCTCTGCAATCTGCTATTGCAATTATATGTCTTACGGCAAGTCTTTATTGGGGACAATGTTGTAACTACGCTGATATGGTCTGGTTTGTTCATTAAGGGCAATTCACTGACTTGGACACATAATTTTAAGTTTAGCTATCAATGAAGGGCTCAAAAGCCACTGTGGTAGAGCAAGAGGCATCTTGTGCTTGTACTATCAATTTCATTTCGAAGAGTAGGAGCCTTCCTTGGAGATTACCTTTGTTTTCTGTAACTTCTGCCTTGCTCTGTGGTAGTTTTCCTGTGGCTGAGTTGTTCATTGAGACAAAGAGCACACATATCACACATGCCTGCTCATGGGGCAGCTGCAGTGTTCACTGTCTGTTTCTCTTTGGGTTTTCATCGTGTTTTGTGTGTGCAAACTGACAGCAAGTGCTGTTTCTGGACGATGTCACAGTCAAGTTATGTAATACTTTGGTATATAGTGGTCTTCAAAATGAATGTGGGAATTTTGGCTTAAAAACACGGTATGAGAATGCTTTACCCATCCACGCTTTTGCATGTATGCTGTATTTTTTATGAAGGTGGAGAGATGGTATTTGAAAGAAAGAGAAGACGTCATTTGAATAAATGTCTTCGTCAATTTTGTTCCTCGGACTCTTACTTTGATTAATTTCTCTTTGGTGGTGGTGTTCATGTCACTGCACATCTACTGCTGTTGCTGTTCTGATCAGGACACCTTTCAAAGCTCAAAATACTAAGTGTTCAGCCAATGAGTTAAATGAGAATGCTTCAGAGAGTGAAAGAGAGACAATCTAGAAGAGTTACAGGTGTCATTGTAGGAGACCCTCTATTTACTCTATTTATTTGTATCTTTCTATATGTGTAACCATTCCGACTGTGTCTGTATTTATATAAACTTTAAAGAAGGACAGCTAGTATATATCAATGTATCGCACGTATCAACATATATTTGTGGTAATACATAAGTTTATGCTAGAGGAGGGAAGCTCCTCATTAGTATCAAAATTTGGGCTAATCAGAATTTTTTACCTCTAGCAGATAAGGCAGGTATAGGGTGAAATATTTCCCTGTGGGATTCTAGATCTTTCTCTCCTGGCAATTGGCTTATAAATACTGGCATTTGATGATATCAGTCCATTAAAAAACCCAAACAGTAAGGTCTTCAGACATACTTTTTACCCATGGGACTAACAAGCGCTTCATCCTGAAAAGATCCAGGAGTGCCCAAAGGAAATTGATTCACCCTGAGTCAAGGACACCATCCATTCTTCCCTCAGTCTGATGGATAAATTTTCATAAGGGACCTGTGGGAGTTTCTCTAGATTCCCCTCCAGCATATCAATTACATTAAGTAACTGATCTTGCTTAATGTAGGAGTATCAGTGCTTTTTCGTGTGACCTGTCAGGATGAAGTTCACAGCTGCTAAAGATATATCTTGCAAGATCAGGCCCTCTGCTAGTGCTAGATGAGTCATGGAAATCAGAAAAAAGGTTGGTTCTACCTGGAATGGAGTGAAGGCTGTCTCTCTCTTTTTTTCCAGGGCTTGGAAGCACAGTTGTGCCTAATATTTGTCTCTGAAGTCCCATTTATGAGTAATCCCTTTTTACTGATCAGGCAGTCTGGCATGTACAAGCACTTGATGTCTATCCACCCACACTTTGTCCTTTCTGTCTCCATCTGAAATATTCCACTCTGGGGCTCAGTAATACAAATTTGGTGAACAAATGATATGCTACAAGAGGGAAAATATAATACTGAGCAAATGAGTTGGTTGCTGCTGCTTTCCAAGTGCCTGAGCCTTTAGAGCAACTCATAAAACCAGAGATTTTCAGCTTTCTTTTAACGCTTTCCGGCTCTTTATGTTAAACTATATGAACGCTTACTCAAGATAAAGTATTGGTGTGGTAAAACTCTTTTGTTCTGTTGAAGGAGAAAAATGGGAAAAGTATTACTAGTGTATTATTAAAAATACAAACATGCCTGGCTTTTTCTGTAGCTGTTCAATGTTCACCATGCACATTGAAACTCTGATCATAACATGTATTTGTACATTTTTTGAAGGTTTAATATATACTTTTCCTGGCAATTACTAAAGACTTGAAAGATCCCATGGCATTAGAGAGCCTCTGAGTGTGAACTGAGATTTCCCTCTGCCTAAGGTGCATGACGTTTGTCTTTAGGTAGGATGCAATGGCCTAGAGCATCAAACAGGAAAAAATGTGGTTATTATTAATAGTGATTATTGCAGCTTGGTTATACTGTCTAGCTTGGGTGTACAAAGCTGTCTTTTGTGATTTTCAGCAACATAAGCCCCACTTTTGCTGTCCTAGGATCTTTTTTCATCAGTTTCCTGGTGCTGTGTGTACAGAGCCTCAAGTTTTTACAGCAGGAGGAGAAGGAGGTCCTTCGAGTTCAGGAGAGGCTTTGCTGTGTGTTAGGTTCTGGTGGTGAAATCCATGGCCTTTTCTGAGCTCAGTAGTTTATTGGGGTCTCTAATGGGATTAGAAATGGAAGCGGGGGGTAGAAGGGAGGTCTCTGAGGTGACCGAGGGAGGCATGTTTTGGCACAATGAAAAATGTGAAGTATGATAGCTCCAAGACTAAGTAAGAGTGAGACGAGTGTTAAGAAAGTCGGTGAGGAACAGGTTGCTTCAATCGAAATGGAAAGTGGGCCTGGATTAGAGAGAGAGAGATGAGGCAATTTGTGATATGGGTATTACAGAGCATTGTGCATTCGGCATTATTGAAAACAGCTTCCCAAATGATTCCTGACCTCCCATCTCCTTGCTCTCCCTTCTTGTTATTGCTTCTCAAGTAATGCTTCTTGTTTAGCTGTTTACTTAGACCTCTTTCTTTTAGAATATTCCAGCATTCCCTAAATATGTTAGTGCCTTTTTTAATGAGTTAGGATCAGCGCCCGAAGGCACTGGGAAAACCCAGTAAAAAAATTTTTAAAAAAAATCTTGATTTCTTGTTTATGGAATACTTTCTGGAGCATAAATGATGTCAAAAGAGATTTTCCATGGGAGGTTGAAATCCTGCTTTCAGTTTACCTGTTCAGTCCTGGTCATTGTCCAGTGCTTTTCACGTGATGTTCTGAAAGGAGAATTTGTCCCTGCAATTCTGAAGCTGAGAAGAGTAGAATTAAGTCTTTGCCTAATTAGTGCTACCTTTTAAAGGTCTATTTTAAGCTGTCTTCCTTCAGCCTGAACCATGTGATAGTTTCCAAAAATGTAATTTAATCATACCTGATTGCTTGCAGGAATCTGCAATTAACTTAGGTGCAAGGGAAAAAGCAGTATTTGCCAGGTGCTTCATCACTTACCAGTGTGCCTGTACCACATATATGTTAACTGTGTTGTTGGCTGTTTAAATTTATTTGCTGGAATATTTTAAGACTGTGATTGAGTAATTTTTATTGCTTCCTTCCATTTCCATCCCTAGGATGACTCAGATATGAAATACCATGTAATTATATCCCGTATACTATCAAACTATGCCTTGCAATTGTGCCACATTGTAGTTGCTCTATTGAACTATTAGAAGCTGCCTGTCTAGGAAGGGATTTTTTGGGATGCAGTTCGTTGCTAGAGTGAAGACTAATTTTCAAGTCATTCTAGACATATATCAAATTAAAAAAAAACAAACTTGAAATTTATTTTTAAAAAGTAGTTCCCATCTTAGAAATCCTCTGAAATCCAATTCTGTCAAAAAAGGGTAGAAGTGGTTTCAGAAAATATATTTTTCCATAGGATGACATTTTTGTCCTGTTTGAGAGTCTGTTCTTGCATCAGTTGCATAATTAAAAATGCGAAGAGAATGGAAAAATTGTCCATCTGCCTGCAGGAAAATTTTTTACTTGGTATTTGGAGTGTTTTCCTGAGATGCAGATTAGTGTTCTAATCCTTCTCTGAAGCCCTCTTGCATTATAAATTTCAGGATTGTGGGACAGTCTCAGGAGACTTTCACATTGGCTTTGTACTTCATTTAGTTCTAGAGTTTCATGAAGGTTGAATTTCAGACCAAAGTAAACCCCAGCTTAGGCCTTGCTTCAGCAGTCACAATTGTTCCAAATTTTCATACCTCACCATCGGAAGGAGGGTTTCTGCTGTCTGACATCTCTCTTCTCTGTCAGACTTGGGAAAGTGCACACTCATTAATACCTGAAATTCCCTGGAAAATTGCGAAAGTGAATTGTGAAGACAAATATTTTAACTGGAATACTCACTTAAACATAGCAGCAACTCCGAGATTTAAAAGCTCAGATGTACTCTACGGAACCCAGGAGGTTATCGGAAACTGTGCCTTCAGACCACCCCTGAGCTGGAAGATATCACCACAAGTTCAGCACTAAAGATAAAATCACTTTTGCCTCGTGATTTCGTCAGGCACCCGAGATGATGCAACTTTCATTTCCCAGCAGAAAGCAGCAAATGTGTGCCAGGAGCAAACCCAGGTGGGGATGTGCAGTGAGCTCTGAGCATCTCCTGTTACCTGTTCCTTGCAGTGAAAGTGGGGAGAAAATCGCTCAGTGCGTTTACAGCTCTTTTTTACTGCCTGTGGAACTCGTGAATCCCGTCTTTCACTGAAAAGCTTGTGCAGATCTTACATTTCCCAAGGAGTAATGCATTCCCATAAAGCTGTCACAGATTCTAAAAAAGGGGAAGATAAGGGGAAAACAGCACAAACCCAATGGATTTGACAGTTTATCATTGTCTGAGCGAATTGCAATTGATGTAACCATATCAGAGACTTGCAGGTGTTTAGATTTTAAGATGACATTTGAGACTGTAAAAGTATTATTTGTGGCAACAACCTTGATAAATATAATCCTGTCTGGAGCTCTGCGTGCCCCCCATACTGCTGGTACTTAAGAGGAGGAGAAAAGCTTCATTTATAACCACATGCAGAGAAGTTAACAAAAGTTACTGAAAGCTTTTCTGAGAGTGTGAGCTGCCAAAACCAGCTAACTCCTCTAGCCAAAATAGACTGCCAACTGATTTGCACAAAGTGTGTGTGAAGCTCCAGAAAGGCCAATCTAGCGAACTGCATTTAAGTATTTTGTGGTTGGTTTTTTTTTCCTTTTCTGGTAAAATCTGCACACTTAAGGGAACAATTGTCTATGGAAACTAGTTTCCTTTCTGGTTTGCAGTCTGGAAAAGCCTGATCCTGTCTTGTGAAGTGACCCTGAAGACTAGGGATAAGAACAGGATATTGTAGAGCACTTCCTTGTGTACATATCTAGGTTTAGATAGTTGGCATGCTGCTTTTCTGCCTATGGATGAGCAAGAGGAATAGTCATTCCTACATTTGCCCCTGACCTTTCTTCCCACTCTGCTGCTTTCTACCTGGTTATGCCTCTGCACTTTAACTTTCTCTGTTCTCTCCTATTTTCCTTCTTTCAGATCTTTATATAATTATATGTTGTTTTCTTTCTTCTTTTTCATTTCATCACTTTGTATATTTCTCATACTATTGCTAAGTCACTAAAACAGGCTTCTTTCCTATCTTGCAGAGTCAGCCTGCTTGGAGAGGTTGCCTGTGAGGAGTGATTTCCAGAAACCCCGACGTGGTGGAGTCATGGAAAAATCAATGAAGGTTAAGTGTCCAAAGGTAATTAGAAACCTCTGTGTTATTTTATTACCATGAAAGCCACGTTCCTTCCAAGGACAGTCCTGTTAAGAAGATGCCAAGTCTCAAGGAGATGGTTCAGTAATACAAGTCGTGCGTTAGTGGAGTCGAGCAGAACGTAATGGATCCTGAAAACAAATAGTTAATGCCCTCCCTGAAACAGAACTGGAAGGCAGTGATCCTTTGTGCATGTAAAATATGAGAGAAATTATCTTGCAATGATGGTTCAATAGATCTTTCTAGATTTGAAAGTCCCAAGCTGATGTTTATACGTAGGAAAATCTTGCTTCAGGCAGTTTGCAGAGGCTCCTGTGAGCCCCTTTAAAAAGAAAGTTGACTTGCCAAGAGAAGCAAATACTGCTCAATATATCACAAAAAAATTATATGCTATGCATAGTGAAAATGTAGTAAGTTGGGGTTTTTGTCTTGGCTGTTTTTGCTGGAGTTTTTAAAATGCTTTTGTTAAGACTTTGAATTCAACTGGGTTTGCAGAAGTGCTGGTGCAGAGCTCTTCCTGACGATTTGCTCAGCCAGTGCGATAAAGGATGAGCCGGCATTGTTAGAGCTCTGCAGGTGGTTGAATATACTGGGAAATGTACGTTTCACTGAGACCTTGGAATTCAAGCCTTCCTGTGAATTATCACAAATATGGATCAAGTACTTAGCGTGCTGATACAGGGGTTTCAGTGTGTTTCAGAAAATCCATTGCCATTTTTTACTTGAGCTGAGTCTGAGGAGACTTATCACCATTCTTTAATGTTTTTGCAGGTTTTCAAAAAAGCTCTTAATATACTGCTTCATGTTAAAAGTTGTCAGCACCATTGGCAAGCACTGAGGATGAACATGAAGGAGTTGTACTTTTCTGGATGTGATTAATTTTGGCACAGTACTTGTTCCCATGGCTGAGCCCTGTGTGCACTGCTGTTCTTGTCAGGTTCGTTATGTGTGTTTTCTCTTTCCAAGGTATTATGTCTTCACTGTGAAACATTCACTCAGACTCACATTTGGCAAACAGAGTCTGAATCTAGCAGCATGCTGGTTTCCAGGAAAAAATAATTTGTTCCCTTGGAGGGAGGGGGAAGGGATTTGGATTTTAAAATGCTTCATTGTATTTTATAACACAGAACTTGCTTTACATTTCTGTATATAATAATTCACGAGCAGCTGCTTAGAAGTGACCTTGATGATCACCGAGTAATTTATAACATATTATGTGAAATTTCAAGTTCTGTTCCTAAATGTTAAATTCTAAAAAAGTAATAATAGCTCAGAAGTTAATATACACTGAACATGACTGTTTACAAAATGGTTTTTTTGCAGCTTAGAGCAGTATTTAATGAGTGAATTTTTAAAGTATATTTTCCCCTCTAAGGAGTCTTGAAATTGAAATGTGGCTAAGGAAACTAAGCAGAGACACAGCTATTGTGTATAATCTCCTAGGTCATATGAGAGATACTTAAGAGGAAACAGAAGTGGTTTAAAGCTCTTCTAAATTAGATAATGTTTATACAGACAGAAATTCCTGTATGGGGTTAAACTGAAGGTTCACCTAGTTCACTCTTCTGTTTCTAACAGAGTCTACATAGAAAACAATTAAATAATCTTACACTATTTTATTTCTCACCTCAATTTTGCTAAGAAAGCATAGAGCTTTTTATGAGTATGACACAAATATGAAGAGGTTTTAGTATTCAATTCCTGTGCTAAGTCTGTCAGATCTTCTCCTGGTACATAAAGGGGACAACATAAACAGCTTCTAAATATCAACAGATTTTTATTGCTGGGGCAAAAAAAGGACATAATCCTAAAAACATTGAATGATCAGTGATAACTCTTGAGGTAAGTGTTTATATTTGCATTGCAACATAAGCAAGTAATTTATTAACAATTGTCTTTCAGCTTCCGGGATGCTTTAAGATAAATGCATGTTTATCTGCAAAACCAAAATCCATCATGGCCAGGGCAGATTTGTGGTAAAATGAGGCTAGTTTAGTAGTGAACTTGAAGGCTATAGGGCTGTTTCTCAGCACTGTGTACCCAGGACTTCAATACACCAATCCATACTTCTCCTTTTTATTTTGGGCATGATTTATTTTGCTTTACATAATGCTGACATTCTGGTAAATTTTGCCTTCATGAAAGGACCTTTAAATAATAATAATAATGAGTAGTTAAATATGGGTTCATGGCGGTTTAAGAAACAAAATATTCCTCCTTGAAAGCACATTTACAGGAGAACTTCATATTTTGTCAACTCCAGCAAACTTTTGATTTAGGGTGAAGGATACTGAGCACACAGCCCAGGACTCTGAAATTGTGTTTACTCCCAGATTAGTTCAGGGAGAGATTGGAGCAGTGATGCCTTCTCATTTCATTCTTGTCATAAGAATTAGGACTTGGGAACAACTGTCTATTTTTGTCCACAATATTTGCTTCTCTGAAGCTGCCACTTCAGGTGCCTGTTGCATGGTGAATGATTATCACTGTTAGGCCTGAGGTGAAACCAGTTTCACAGAGAATAGATAGATGAGTATATTTATATAATATAATCATTTTGAAATGAAAGTAATTCTTCTGTTTCTTGAAGTATAATTTTATCTACTGGAGAATAAGGAATTGCGTATTGTAGTAGCTCTCATTTCAATCAGATCTAAGTTATTATATAGACTTCAAGCCAAAAGAATTTGGGTTTTAACATTATTATTGGATCATTATATTAATCAGTACGACGAGTTTCTGAACTTTGTTATTCTAGTTGAATAAAATCTTCTGAAAGTTAAGGGCTTAAGTATGAGTTGAAGCCCCTGGAAAGTGGCTTTCAGCCAACGTATTTGCAATGTAGTTATTTCTTAAGAGAAAATACCATTGTACATTTTAATCTTCTGTACTGCCAGTATTGAAGGAAGCCTCCCTCATCTTTTTTTTGCTCAGTGAGATAATGTGGCTGATAACCTTTATATAGCTCAGGGACTTACTTCATTGCTTTCTAATGGAGTTTCTGGAGAGTATAGATTTAGATTACAGTGTCGAATGGCCACGGGGCCTCAGGGAAATACGCTCTCATTAATGGACTTGTTAATGATTATCATTGAAGAGGCTCTAATAGTATGAGATGTAAACGTTGTCACAGCTGTCCATCTTTATCATGCAGATATGGAGATGCCTCATTAATTCACACGGAGATTCTCAGATCCTCAGAGCTGTGCACATTGATGCAGTGTGATAATGTCTGAAGGAAATTAAAAGCTGGGCGTTATCAATTTAATATTTCAGATTTCTATTTCCAATTAATATGGTCTGAGAGATAAGAGGAATTGGACCACAGCAGTGCTATGGGTCATTCAGAAGAGATCAAATGCAGATTATGCCTCTGTCAGTTCCAGCTTCATTATGCTCATTGCATCCTCTCTGAAAGGGATGAGACAATGCAAACCTATCTCAGTAAAGTCTCTCAGCTGAAAAGTTAAAAACATATATCCTATTAAAGCACAAAAAAATGCCAATATAAAATAGTTCACAGAATCTAGAATAGTTTTTAAACACTTTATTTGGAGGTTTTTACTTTTATTAAGGTATAATAGTGTCTTTTTCCTTTATCATGACTTTGATGGGTATATTCATAATGCATTGAGAGCAATGAATTATAACCTGTCTCAGATTTGTAGCTTTACATTAATAACTTGGTTAATAATTATTTGTTGAAATGTGAGAGTTTGATTACAAATATTTGTTTTGGTGTTTTGGGGGTTGGTCTGGGTTTTCGTGGTAGGAAACACACCAGATGATTTCTTTGTAACCATCTGAAATATCAGTATTTTCAGAAAAAGCAAGAAATGCAATTTGTGTTGCATGCAAATATAAAGGTAAGCTCTTAAAAGTAGTAGTGGATTTATAACTCTGTTGTCACCAGTTTTGGAAATAGTGGGTGGCTGCTAAGATAGAATCAAAAAGTAGCTTTTCAATGGCCTTTTCTGGTATCAGAGTGTGTTCTACTGTCTGGGTCTCCCCTAAATGAGAGGGAGAGGGGAGTAAAGAGCAGCTATGACAAATGATGGTGCTGCTAAGTCCTCCTAAAAGGAGGACAAAACGTGAGTAGATGATAGAGTCACTTGTGCTGAATTGTTACCAGTTGTGAAGTTGTGGATGAAAGAATTCAATTCCAAACTCGCCAAGGACAAATGTATGGGGTGCAAAAGAACTTGCCTCTGAAAGGCAAATGGGATGTCCCTAATAAAGATAAACAACGTTAGCAAAGGATGGAAATGTTATTTTAGATCAGTGAAGAATCAAACCATGAATGAAACATGCTCATGCAGCTGGGGAGGAGCTCTGACAGGAGCACGTGAAACAGTGGAAATGTGAACAGCACACTGCTGGAATGTGTTTGGGAGATCCATAGATTCTCTTGAGTCTACCCAGTGGTGTTCCTATGTGGGGGAGAATGTTAAGAACACTTTTTGCGTCTGTCTCTGAAGTGTAAAGCAGCTGCAGCATTAATCTGCTACAAACTATGAAACTGAGGATATCAGTGAAATGCATTTGAAGAATTTTTGAAAGGAATAAATTGTAAGGTCCAAGCCTGGGGGATGCTATCTCTGTCCCTATGCCCCACACTTTCATTGGTACTGATGAAAGATTGCAGAATGGAAGGTCTTGCAGGGCTGGAAAAGATGCAAAAATGAGTATTGACAAAGGAAATTTCCATCAGACGCTCTTGGTTTATGCAGGATGGCAGTAAGGGAAGTCATCTGTGAGAACAGATCTTGGTGCAGCTGCGGTGGAGAATTCCTGCTCGGTGCTCCAGCAGGCAGGGTGGGACACCCTGTGCTGTGCCCATCCTGGCTGGGGTCACGCAGGGTGAGTGTGAGCGGCCACGGCTCCCCTGCTGGCACAGCCAGCAAGCAGGAGCTCAAACACAGAGCTCTTAAGGAAGGCTTTGGTACTTTTAGCTTCACGAGAGGAGAAAATTCTGTAAAAAGTTTTATTTCTAATGTTTCCTGCCCACACTGATGTTCGCTTGTGTCTCACATTGCTTTTAAATTATTGATAAATCTATGAAATGAAGGATTCTAATTATTTCTCTCCAATGAACAAGTGCAAAAGTCTGATATTGGCCCAGTGCTGCTATAAAATGTAATTTTATTAAATTTCTGCTATGAGTCAAGAGAGGACTCCATGCACTTTTTCCAAAATCTTACATATTCCTCTGGCATTACTCTTGTTGCAATACACTTTGCTCTTTTTTGAATCCCAAGACTGAAAAATAATGCTCTCTTTCTTCTTCTCGGCTGTTTGGATATTGTTTTTTGTAGGGGGCTGCCAAGCCTTGCAGATTTTTGACAGTGTGGAGTGTGTATTGCAATTGTAACAATTACCTGGCTTGCTGTGAATTTTTGAATTGAAACGTTAGCATTATTTGTGCCATTTTACCTCTACTTTTCACAAAGGTAGTTCTGTCTCTCTCATCCACACTCATTTGTTGTGGGTTTTGTGTTGCAGTCAGGACAAAATACAAAATTTGCCACCTATTCATCTCAGTCTTTGTCGCACTTGTCGCCTGCTTTTAATTTCCCCCTAGGAAGTCCCTTCCTATCCCCATTGTATGGTTCTAATTTTAATAATCACAGTCCTTCCAGAGCTCTTTCCCCAAAGAAATATTTCACTGTACACACCACTTAGTGTGTTGATATTTCTTGTTAGTATGCAGCGTTGGGTTAGCTCCTCTAGATAACCTTGATAAATTAAAAATTGGCTTATCAATATTCAATCAACCTAGCTCATTTATCCAAATGTCTGATTTCCTTTCTGTCAGAGCTGAGCTAAAAAGGCACTGCAAAAATAAATGGAATTAAAATTGCATATTTTTGTTTGAAACAGAAATTAAAAATCAGTCTGCTGCTAATATCACCTTAAATACATGGGTTTATCAACAGTGAAATAACATACAGTGGCAGATATGACATAAAAAATTGTTAGTTTTCATTAGGCACTTGTTCTTTGAATACAGTGAGCATCTAATCAAGACTTTATTAGGAAAATTTGGAAAAGTGGGATTTTGTTCTGTCCTGTTCTTTGTATAACTATTTACTCTTGCTAATTCTTCTACATATTTTTAAAAATTTATAGAGATTTATATACTCCAGAGGACTGGGAGGCAGATGGGATGAGCATCCCATGGACTTATCTTGTAGTGTAATGACAGGGGCATCATTTTCCCAATCAGATGTCCCTTCACCTTCCATTGCCTTTGCAGTTCAGAAACCCTCAAAGCCCCTTTTGTGTTCGCCCCACTGCTGAACGGGAGTTCTCTGTGGCTGCTCTCATGCCTGGGACCAGTCCTCGTGTCTGTTGCCCATCATGGATTTGCAGTTAGGGTTTGAGTTATTCCAGGGGAATGACAGTATTGTTTCAACTTTATGTCAAAAATCTGACAGCACATCGTGTGAAAGGACAGGTTTGCAGATATTCCCCAGGCCAAGGTTTTCAAAAATGGTTTGAGGGGCCTGCAATAAATAGATCTGATTGTCCCGAGGCACATGGGCAGCAGCATTGTTACTGCAGGGGCCTCTCCTTCTTCTCTGCTGGAGAATGGCTGCTTTGATGTTCTGTGATGTGTTCCTGAAAACATTGATGTGCTCCTTTCTCAACAGCTTCTGAAAACAGGAGGCAAACAGAGGCTGATCTTTCAGCACAATTTACAGACCTTGTTAATTTATATATGGCGTTGAACCCTGAAGGCTCTAATTCATCCAGTCAGGGTTTCCTGGGAGTTTACCAGCCAGGTTCATTCTGAATTGTAGCAGCTGTGCTGGAAACAGAGGTCTTCAGCAATTCTTTGATTTGCTTCTGTGTTCAATGACCTCTAATTTTGTGGTGAAAATGTGTTCCTATTATTGGGGTTTCTTTTGGGGTTATTTTGTTTTTGTGGGAGGGGGGAAGGGCTTATCCCTGTTTCAAAGTCAGAAATGCATTTTGCTGAACTCTCCATATTGTACTAAAGTCAATCTACATAGGTTTTGCATTTAGACAGTTAAAATTATTTCATCTCTGCCAAATCAAAAAACCTAAGGTCAAGCAATTTCCCTTTGAATTAATTTATGTAAAATATTTAAACAAAATCCTGTGGGTTTAAAACCTTAAATTTAAAGAAAAGGTACTGCTTTGAAAGGAAAAATTAAACCCCAATATTTAAAAATTAAGTATGATGACTTTTGATTAAACCCTGACAAAATTCAAGAGTTTGCTTCGCTTTAAAGGCTCAGGACAGTGGTTGTTAATCTTAAAGGATCCCAAGAAAGTGATTCAGCCAGTGTATATGCCCTATGGAGAAAAAAATATGAGGGGAAATGCAGGCAAGGAACTGCTGTTCAAACCTTTTCTCTTCAAGCTGTTGCACTTTTATATTAGATGAATATTGGTGTGTGTTTCCTAGTGGGACTGGCTGTGCATTTTTCAAAAGTGAGCAATTGCAAAGCATGTGCAGTATCAAAGACGCTATTTGATATCATCAAAATCTTGCTCTACAGGTTTTGCTCTCATCTGTGAAGAAATGTAACATAGGAATGACCTTATGATATGGCTTTGCATCAATAACTTCTTTGTACCTTGGTCCAACCCCACATTTGCCTGGATTAAAGCTGCCAATTTGAATTCTATAAAACAATGTCCAGTTTTGTTATGGAAACGGTGCAGAGGAGCAGTGCCATCCTGCTGCTGGTGTTACTGTTCACCAAAAGGATTTTTAGGAGGAGGAAAAGAAAATGTGCCCATTTCAGAGTTAATTATCTGTGTTTAGAATGTCTGGTGCTTCTTCAAAGCATGAGCCCTACAAAATAGGTTTTGCAGAGTCAATAGGTACCTGCCCAGAATATCAGACTTCTCTGTTATGTTGTTCCTGTAGGGTACACAGTAGACATCCTTGAGGATGTGGGATTGGAAGATGTTCCACGGTCTCTGCTTGGTGCAATTCATTTCCTTCCACTGCAAAAAATGTGGTTTTTTTCTGTAGGGTTTGGAATTATGGAGTAGGATGGAATAAATGGGAACAGCTAGAAATGAGTGACAGGTGAGAAGGGGGTGCAGCCTGGGACACAGGACAGAGGATGGAAGTCAAAGACAGTTTTAAAGGTACACAATACTTTGTTTGCATTCCAGCACATAGAAAATGAAAAACCATTTGCCAGTAGCAGAAGCTTGAAATATGCAGACTGGAACAGAACTGATACGCAGATTCAGTGAGTAGGAAACTTTGGTAACCACAGTAACAGTAGGCGGCTTCAGCCTTTTGAGTTATTCATCCTTGCAACAGGAATTTAATAGAGCAGGGGTAGAGTTTCTGCTTGTCCCTTGGCAAAGTCAAAACAGACCCCAAGGATGATAATGTGGGAAAGAACACCGAGTTTGAATTTTAATAGAAAGCCAAATTTTAATAGAGAAGCCTAAGTTTCCACACAGGTTACTGTCTTGTGTGTACCTGGACAAATGGCTTTCCAAGGAAGAACTAAGAGAGGAATCTCTTTCCTTTCATTTTGCAGTTTCTTACCTGAGCCCTGTGAAATGCAGATTTTCATGACGCTATACTGGAAGCTCGACTATTTTTGTGTTTCCTTTTAAACAATGTTTGGATTTCACGGTAATTCATATTTGGAGTCAGAGTTAAAATCTGCACTTAAATTGTTGGATAAGGAATGGTGTTCTGAGGCATGGAGTGGTGGCATCTCCTGTCAAACCCAAGAGGCTGTCAGTGGCAAAATCCACAATGAATTGTCTTCTCTCTCTCCTGTCCTTTGCACAGAATTCCTTTGGGCAGCATCAGGGTGATAGAGGAAGGGAAAAATTATGAAAGATTCTTTTTAGTTCTATTAGCTTAATTTTTGATGAAACTAATAAAACCAATATGGCTTTTTGTCACACACAAAATGAAGACCAGTTACCTCCAAATACTGAAATTTTGAATTGGAATTCAAAACAGTTTGTTTAATTTTTAAAAAAGAGAGAACATAAAATTGAACATAAAATTGCAGTGCACCGATTTTGTATCTAATAATGATAGGAATGATCTAATAATGAAGGAATCAGATTTTTAGATGGGTGTTGTGGAGATGGAGTGTCTTTCATAAGATCGGTGTGCTGTAAGATTAAGAGAATATCTGTAGCCATATGTGTGGGCATGAACACAGTATCGGGATGGACTTTCCAAACCTGAATTTCTCCCTAAGGCTGCAGTGGTGCATAAGTCTGTGGGAGATGCAGGTGGGAGAGGAATTTCAGCATAACCTCAGGCAAATTCCTACCTAAATAGACACATTTCTGCACGTAGGAACCCTCTATGCACTGGACTTCAGTCAGGTACTTAATTAGACTGCAAAAATATCTTGAATGTCAAGCTTGACCATGAGGATGCTTACTAATGAATACAAAGCCAAGCACAATTTTGGAATAAAATAAGGATTTGTTAAGTTTTGCTTAAACACCATTGCTCTCAGAAGTTTTCTTTTTATGATCACAAAGATATTGATGCATGAGAAAGTAATTTCTGGCTAATGATCCAAAATGCATTCCCAGGCACATCTGGGAAAGCACGAAGGCTGCTGGGAAATGACCCGGTCACCTCTGGAGTGGGATGGCAGTGCTGCTCCTGGCCACCTCCTGTATCTCAGGGCTGTGTCACTCCTTGCACAGACCAAGCAAACCCTCAAAAATATAAACTTTTAAAATACTAACAGGTAAGTTATGGAAATCCTCTTTAGACAATTAAAATGCTACGCAGCTGATGGTGGCCAGCCAGCACTGGAAAAGATTGCTGGTGACTTTTATTTTAAAATAAGAAATCTAATAACTGAAATGTCTTGCTAGGATGAGAAAAACATTTCTTTGCCTTAATGTTGCATTGTACATATTTTTCCATTTTAACGATAAGGGTAGCCAAAAAACATGAAAAAACATCTATAATTAGCTCCAGCTTTACAAGTATAAATCCATATGCTAGTTAGCCTTTAGAAAATAGCCATTTGTGTTAAATTCATCAAGAATTTCTCATTAAAAACAGCACACAGGAATTAGTTTGACAGGGAAGAACTGCTGGAGCATTTGCTTTTCTTTGGCTCTGTGTGTTCCCAGCCTTTGTGCTCAGTGTAAATGTTGCTGCCAGCTCTTTCACCCAGCCCAGCCACAGCCATGGAGCGCAGAGTGATTTGATTCACAGATGATGAATTATGAGAACTTGGACTGTGGCTTGTGGTTGAAGTCCCCGTGCGTTAGTGCTTTGATTCTCAGCTGCGTTTGAATATTATGCCACAGACCCGGTTGGGTTGGCTTGTTTGGACTTGGAGCATGTCTTGAAACGAGGTCTGAGGTGCCTGTGGTTGGGTGGGAGTTCATTTATAGAAAATATCCTCGTGTATCACTCTGCCATACTGCCATGGAAGAAGGCTGAATACATATGTGAGCAAGCAGCTCACCAGAAATATTCACAAAGTTGATGACAGATTCAGCTTGTGAGGCTGAAGCGTTTTCTGTGTGGGGGATAAATAACCCTGAAACAAGATTTTGCTTTACTTTTTCCTGTTTACACAGGAAAAATCTCCCCAAAAATCTACAAGTGCTTTTTCCTCTCAAAGCACAAACACTGAAAGGAGGGGTGGGGGTGATGAAGAAGAATGCTAAAATATTAATAGAAGTTATAACTATAGCAGCCATTATTCTGTCAAGCAGAGTTCTCTGTATTACTGAGAATTTCTAAGCTCTCTTCAGGAGCTGCAATACTGAAATTAATTTATTGTTAGCTTTGTTTTGAAATGCTTTAAATCACAAGTTTAAGTATTTGATTAACTGAATTGTCTTCATGTTAGTCATCCAAAATTTGGGTAGTGAACTGCCTAATACATTTGTCTGTTTGTCTTCATGAGAAATTCAGTTTTTCTTCTTTTTTTTTTTTTTAGGTAATTGTGCAATGAGTTTTAAAAAAAGTTGTAACATGGAACAAAAACTTATAATTTACTCTATTCCATGTATCTTTCACCTGATTAAATTTCCTTAGGATTGGCTAATACACGTTATTCTGCGTTCTTTCATCTAAAATTTAAATAAATTTAGTGAGAGCTTATTAATAGACTCCGGTTCATTGTCACCCGGGCTCAGCTTGATCAAGTCACAAGAGATGGGCAGTATAGGCTAGAAAAGAATACATACCAAAAAAAAAACCCCATTATAGTATTGCCATAAATGCCTTAAAAATGCTCATTGGAACACATAGAAATAAATTACATTACAAAGAATATTTTGCTTCCCAACCTGTGGATATTGTATTAAGCTCCTGCTTTGTTTCCAAGTCTATTTATAGTTCCTAGATTATGTGAAATCCTTATTAAATTGTTTAGTACCCATGGTTACCAAACACATTTCATAAACTAACACAATCCTAATGCTGTAATATATCAGCAATTTTTTACTCTTCTCCTAGCAGTAGGTTTCTGGTACAAATCCTCAGAGGTATAGATAATAAAATCCAAAAATATTTCCTGTACTTGCAGTAAGCTGTATTTAACATTACCGTTTCTGCATGGCTTTACTGTCAGCATGGTATTGTGGCACTTTGGAAACATAAATAGTCTCGACCTGCCCTGTGTTCCAATGAAACTTGTCAGTCTTTAGGACACACCATTTCTAAAGAGATGACAGCAGAAAAGCCTTCATACCTAAATCTAAACAGCATCTATGCCACATAAAACTCCCTTTTTAGTGTCCTATTCTGTCGCAGATGTAAACAGACAGCAGCAAGTGTTGCAGCTGTAATAATTTGTAGTGTTAGAGGTCCTGTGGTATTTTCTTATTGTGTTAGGATTCACACTTCTTTAATATTTTACTCTTTTCAACCGATGATTCAGGAAACGTGTGAAATTGAGGCAGGGATGCTGTGTCTTATGGATTCTCTGTGATATAAATATAGGACTGTTCACCAAAGACTTTTACAGCTATGAATGGTACCCTGTGAAGGGAAGAAGACTGGCATAATTGACATAATACAGTGAAACTAAAGCTATTATTTCTCACTCCTCTTATTTATTTTTCTCCTTTTTAATACATTAAGCTATTCTTTGTTTTTTATTTTGTCCCTCTCCTCTTTTGGCGCCTCTGATATGTATCTCACATGCAAGAATTGTGTGAGGCCAATGAGCTATAACAGAAAAAAATAATATTTACAAACTGCCTTACTTTTATCTACTCCTTTGCTGTTTTCCTCTAACAATCCTATCATAGCCCTATCTATATATCTAACTAAATCAAGTAGCAAAAGCCACCATGACACCCATATGTGCCAGTGATTAGCAGGTACAGGCTGATTGCTATCAGAATGGGTAATGTTTCGGCACTAATGGGCCATTACAATGAGTGGGCATTATTGTCTCAGCACTTCTTTTGTGCAGTAATGTCATCCTGGGCATTTTCTGCTTTTCGTGCTGACAACTTGAAATAGAATCGCAGCTAAACCAGGTAATCCACCTGATCTAAATCTGCTCACTAAGGGAAAAGGAGGTATTTGAAGTAGTGTTAGTATTTCAGAAGTATGTTTAAATCATTTAAGGCTTGTATAGTTTTTCACTCCACTCGTGCTACTTGTTTGTTAAATAAAAGCTTACAGGAATCCATTCAATTCACAAGAGATTTACAAAACCGTGATGCATGCATCCTTTCCTGTGAACAGTTTATTATATTGCTGCAATTCATCTCCCCCTTCAGAGATGTGCGTTAGCTGATCAACACAATAATTGGAAACGTACATGAAATGCCGATTGCTCAAAATAGGTTTTGGAAGGAGGGGGGAAGTAAATAGTTCTCATGGAGTTTTATTTGTAGAACATAGGTTCCAGTTGCATTTTCTCATTCTCTCATAAGAGTACATAGGGATTAGCAGGAGCAGTGCTTTTATTTTTTCAATGGATAAAAAAAAAAAATTCTCAGTTCAGTCACCATTTAGTGCTGCCATTAGGGACTGGGAGGCTGAAGTAAGCAGAGGGAGGATCATTGCTGCTCCTGGCCCTGGCCTGGCTGTTCCCACAGCCCTCCAGGTGCTGAGCCTCACCTGCAGCAGCAGCTCCTTCTCCTTGCAGCCAGGAGAGTTATGTTGCAAGGGCTTGTGCAGAGTGGCTTCCCATCGGGGATGACTCAACCAAAACCCTCTCTGTGGGTTGCTTAGGAAGGGAGAGATTATTTGTTCATGTCCTGCAAAACGCCTTGTACCTGGGATAAAGAGAATTTTCCTTACTCTTTTAACCTGCCTCTGAAGCTTTACAAACTTGTCATAGCTAGAGCATGGAAAGCCTGCCTGTGGGAGGAAGATATCTGATATCTCGAGATACAGGATGCCAACAGCCGTGAGCCTCCCTGTTCATGTTCTACCTGCCTTGGGAGCAGGCTGTGCAAGCAGGCTGGAGCTGGCAGCGTGCAATGGCTGAGCAGAGAGCAGGCAGCTGCTCAGAAAGTGAGCGTGGGGATGTCCAAATCACGGTGTGGCTGCACTGCACTCCTCACCCAGCCATGGAGGGGCTGTGATGTGAGGAACCTGCAGCCGTGTTTGAGGAACAGGCACCCGCTGAGGTTGGGAAGGAGCTGTGGCTGGGCTGTGCTGGGCTGGAAGGGCTGACTCCTTCTGCTGCTGCCCCAGCTGCAGTCGCTCTGTGCCACCTCCTTGTTAAGGCTGTTCCCTCAGCAGCTCCGAGTTATCCAAAGCTGGAATGTGTTTGGGCAAATGCTTAGGGTCTGGAAATCCAGGGCCGCTCTGAGGTGACAGTATTTGTGATCCAAGCCTCAGAATGCTGCAGACAATCTGAGCTCAGCATCTGCTGTGAGATAATTGCTGTGTCTTGGCCGTGTGTCTGGTGTTAGGCTGAGCAGAAAGACGAGCACACTGCGCAGATTAAGGTGAAGCCAAGAACAACATTGCCGTGAATGTCGCTGGAAGTGAGTTTGTCCACAGCATGATCTTGCAAATCTGGTGTCTCCCCATGAATCGTTTACTCTCTTTCTTCCAGATACTCTAAAGTTCCACATAGTTTTTTTTTTTCCTTTTGTGAATTATGAGGAAAAATATCTATCACTCTGTTTACTCTAGACACTATTCTGAATGTTACCATCATCTGAGCCATGTGCGATCACCCCCAGTGTGCTCTTCCATGGCCAGAATCTCTTAACAAATATTATTGCCTCAAATGTGGCACTACATCGAGTGTGAATAAACCTATACCTAAACTCACAGAGCAGGAAAAACAGATACTCCAGAAAACAGATAATTCATTGGAATAAAAGTGAATGATGCCCACTTTGAATATGAGATATTTGATTTATAATGATTTATGGTTTAAAATCCATGTGGTTTCAGCGTTACTTGCAAGTGGAAAAGCTAGTCATTGGTATTAAAGACCTATCTGTGGCCATGCTGTGATAACAGCAGGAGTGTCTGTGCTTATGTGCAAAAGTGATCACAGGAAACATTTCGTTAATTACAAATTTTAGTTGTAAGCATTTCTTTAATGTCACTTCCTCTTTTATGAAGGGTGGCTGTCCATGTCCAGACACTCATGAAGACCAGCACACTTTCAACTAATTTACCCGAATTTTGAAGCCGAACGTATTGGAGTCTCATATTGGAGTTGACTTCCTTTTGCCTTGGCACAAGCACTGAGATAACTGTGGTTGGAACTGGACATTTTAGCTTCAGATTTCCCTGTTCTATGAAAGGAAAAACTTCTGTCTTACTGTGATCCTAGCAATTCTTTAAAATTGTTCTAGAGGCACTTGTGCTAGATGTAATTTCTACCGTGGCAACTGAGGTTTCATGAATTACTTGCAACCTTTTCTGAAGCTCTTGAATCTTTTTTATTTTCTGTAGTGATTATTGTCCCTCCCTCTTTCTCTCCTCTCTCTTTTTTCCTTTTTTTTCCCTGCCAAAGGGAAGTTCATTTTGAAGTCACATTTTCCAAGCCGTGCATTGGGGAGGATGAATCCTAAAATACTAACTAGTTTAAATTCACTCTCTACATTTTTATAGGGCTCGCTGCACAGCCCCTGTACAACAAAGGAGACTTTGCATCAGCTCTAACAGAATTCAGCTTGATAAAACATAATGTACTTTCCAGTAAAATGCTGTATCTCCATCCTCTTTTTTTTCCTTCACTCTTCAGTCTCTCAATTTATTGTATTTTTTAACACTTTTTAAAATCCAGATGCTCTTTGCTTCATTTTTCTCCCTATTCTATTTTCTCCTAAGTGGAATTTGATCCTAATAGAGCTGGGGTTCAAGCTGATATTTTAGGAGCAGAATATGACTGAATTGCTCATTAACTACAGTAAGTATGTTCAGCTCTCATTAAATATTCCCATATTCAAAGTGAAAACTTTAGTTTCACTCTAAAAGATGCTGGTAACATTTATGTAAATTCATTGTTTAATAAGAAAAAAAAGAGACCTAGAAACTTGCTTTTTTCATACTTGACAGTATGAACAGCAGTTTCACACTGTAAATCATACTGCATAATACTACAATTTCACACGATAAATCTGTAAACCATGAATTATAAATAGAGCCTATAGCTACATGTCTGTGTGCCATGATCACATTTTTCCAAGTTTTTCCTGTTGTGGTTTAAGTGTTCTTTTAGGGTTTCTCACGCTGGTGCTGCAGGTCGGTGATGATTTGGTGGAAGGCTCTCTTGTCTGCGGTGTGGGGCAGGGCTGTGCCACAGGTCAGTGGCCAAAGGCAGTGACTGCAGAAGGTAACAATGCTCTGTGCATGGCGATCCTGGCCTGGCCCACTGCCCTGCAGGGCTGACTGAGTGATTTCATTTCTGCCTTCTGTAGGATTTTCAGCTCAAGGACTGTGCAGGCCTTCCACTGCAAGGGTCAAGCGCTGATCACGTCAATGAAGTCTTGCAACCTCTGCGTGTGGCAGAGCGTGATCTTCAATACCATCAGCAAACAGTGGGAGCTGCTCCTGGAGGAGAAGTAATTTGCTTTCCAGCCATGAAAATGCAAGGTTGGTAGTAGAACAGAAGAACTATGAAAAAGCACCAACAATGCAGGTGTGCTGCAATAAAATCTGAGCAAATACACAGGGTTTTATTTCAGTTCTGACGGCACGGCTTATCTCTCTTCATTTGGCAGAGTACACTCAGGACTCATCTTTTGGTATCTCTTACTAATTTTTAACCACTTTTCAATAAGATTAGATTGGGTCATCATTGATATAAATAAATCAAGCTCACTATATCAGTGAATATAGTGAAGATGCCAAAACTTCTGTGAACTGGAATTCATAGTGGGGGAGTTTTGCAAATTAATGGTAATGGATTATGACTAAGAGCAATTAACAGTAAGACATTTTCCTGTATCATATGTGCCTTATATGAAATCACTAGGTGAAATTCAGCTTATGTTGAAATAAGCAGGAGGTTTTCTTTTGGCTTTAACGGCAGTGCATTTCACCCATTACATTCCACAGCTTTTGAAATCAAAAGGGAAGACAATGTTGTTCTTATTTTTTTTCATTAAAACTGTCCCTCAGAAATCATTGACCAGCAGGTATCTCTTGGCACGATGGTGGATGCAGGTGCACTGCAGGTTTGTGTATCTCTTTAGAGCTCTCTGAGAATAGTGGTTTCACTTCCCATTTCTCTGAGTTCATTTCTTTTTCTGTAAATGTCCTCTTTTCTCTTTGAAGCTAGTTGCTATAAGAAGGCTTCACTTTAATTACAGCGAGCTATGATAGTTTCTAATGAGTCTGAAGAGCAGCAACATCCCAGGCACAGAGGCTGCCTGCAAAAAGCCAGGCAGGTGTCAAACAGGTCCCTCTTTAAGACTTCAGGAGATTATATGCTGTTTAGAAGCCCACTGTGCAATTACTTCACTTTCATCATCACAGATGGCTACTGGAAGCATTCTATCTGATAGTGTTTGATGAAGCATTTAATGTTTTGAATCACAGTGGACTAATACAATTCAGAATGAATCTTGAATATTTTAACTGGATTAAATGTCTAAGAATTTTTTTGTCTCCATGTGCCATGCTTTTCTACTTTAAGAAAATTTCAGGCACTTTAAAGCTGTAGTATAAAAAATGCTATTTGCTGCTGAAGATGCAATAGAATAATGAAAAAAATCCCACCTTCCCTTGGTGGCTCTGGCTGTTCCTTTCTCATCATAAAGTATGTATTAGCTCTTTCAGGCAGTTGAGCAGTCCCATTGTCCTGGGCGCAGAAAAGCTTAAAATCACTGGCAATCACTTTGCCATTGTGTTTGGAGATTAAAGGACAGGACCTGACAATTGAGGCAGACCTTGAATCAGAAGAAGAGGCAGCATCAGATAATGCAGCTAAACAGAATGTCTAGCACAGATTAGCTCTGAATGAATTCTTGGCCAGTCCTTCCTCTGGCAACTTATTTACCAAAGAAAGGTCTTGATTTATCTTTCAGGTAGTATTGATTTTTATTTCTGATTCTGAATATTATTTTGTTTTCAGTTTTAATTAAGATTTGTGATGGTCTTGCAAGCTTCCAGGAATGCTCAAAGACCATATAATGTGCATTAGAAAATTATCTGGATGCTTATTTCTGTGGTTGTTCTCTTTACTCCCATCCTGCCACATGAATAACCTCATCCTGGCAGCACATATTTGTATCAATATCAGTTTTCTAATGTAAAAAGCAGTGTACAAGGATTTATGGGAAGGCCTTGGGATGACTCAACTATTGGCTGCTGTCTCCGCAGCAGAAGGCTGTGGTTTCCATTTCCACCTCATGTACTAGGCTCATGCCCAATGCTTGGCACTGTCTTTTGGTGACAGGGGGTGTTTCACTGAGGAAGATGTCATCCTCAACATGACATGATGAACTCAGAGCTATTGTTTCTCCATCTGGAAATGCAAACCCCAAGGAATACTTCAGACAGTGCGGGAGCTTAGCTTAGGGCACGGTCAAACGTTCCCAAAATCATTGCTGTGGCAATGCGTGTGTGAGATGTTCAGTACATGACAACCCTGTTTCTGCCTGAAGAGTTTTTGCAGCATCACTGCCTGTATTGTTTTCATCAGTGCACAGCATCTGTTGTGCCATTTGTAAAACACACAGATTTCTATTAGCAGAGCAGACATTTTTCTTCTGTGCAAGTGGCAGGAGCTGTGGCAAGTCAGCTTTGCTGCTGCCTCTTCTTCCCACCTCTGGAGAGGTGTAGCCTTCCTGTTGCTGCAGGGAGAAAGTTGTAGAAGTCAGTGTGTGGCACCACTGGAGCATTTAACTGTGTCTGCCAAGGGAAATACTGCAGCTGATTTCATATTTTTCAGTGATATGGAGACAGAAATTCTTTAATTATGGTACATGATGGAGGCTGTCACAAGGGGCCAATATTGACGGTGTATAATTGTCCTTAGCAAAGGAGCTGGATGTACCTAGGGAAAATTGAAGATTTTTGGCTCATAATATTCTGCTTTCAATATGAATTTTAAAAAGAATATTGACTTTTCTGTTATCTGTGTCTGCCCATCTAACTCCCTGTTACCCCAGCTTTTCTGCACTTCTCTGTAATCTTGTTACAGATTTCTGCTTGTTTCCTTCCTCCCCTCATCAGAGAAGGAAAGAAGGAAAAAAGAAAAGAAAGAAGGAAAGAAATAAAGAAATCTTTAAAATACTTTCTCCTTTTTCCTTTGGTTCGAAAACCATGGAAAATACTTATATGAGAACAGTGATAACAGCCAAGGAGCAGACCTCAGCCCTGTGTTTTCATGCTTTTCCAGGGAACATGATGATGATTCTGAACTGATCTAGTCACAGCCCATTAACAAGCTCGCTCTCATACAGAGAGCTGATGGCAGATTCAGATAGATTTGGAGTTAGATATACACAGAGGAAAAGCTTTTGTTTGTTCTATTGTTTTTAGGCTGCATGCCACAAAGAAAAGCACCAGCCTTGCTGGTATCAGTGGGGAACTTACCTCCCTTCACCACAAATCTAAGCTTAAAGAGCAGTTAAAAATGCACTCTAAAGGTGTATTATGATGTCCTGTTATCCCTAGGCAGGGGATACCAGGGCCATACCAAGGATACTGTTGTGTTCTAAAGCCCCAATATTCACAACCTCTCTGTGGTCACCTTGGAGAGCTGAGTCTTTCTCTGTGTCTCAGCTCAGAAATAGCTCTTGGTGGAGTTTGGTGGAAAAACAGTTCTGAAAAGTATTTATAAGTGAGAATAAATATATTGCTTGGTACCACGACAAATATCTTGCACCTTTACAGCTGGTATGAATGTGCAAGTAAATTGGTTTTGTACCTGCAATTCTCATGACACAAAACTAAGTTGAAAACCCTAAATTAAATTTGTCTTTCAGTCCACAGAAGTAAGAGAGCATGCAAGAGAGTCTGATATGTGAACAAAGTTGCCTATAAAATAGACTCCTCTCAGGGAATTTAAGTAGTTTTCTTCTTTAAGAAAAATATGGCAGTTAGATGCTCTGCCAAACTTTTAGTGGCTTAAAACTCCAAGATGTCTACAGAAATCTGGAAAGGAGCCACTTTGGAACATGATTTTTATCAGCAGGGATTAGAAGGAATGATCAAAACAAATTCAAAGTTTTAATAAACAAACAAGTTTCCATCTTCATTGCTTAGATTCCTATTTCCCTCTTATTCAGGTAGTACTAAATTGCAGGTAGCAGATGGGATTCTTGTTCTTCATTAGGCTTTAATATCACTTCATATATATTTAAAATTTTTAACAGGTCTCATGAATTCAAATGAGATGTCACAGTCCACAGATGAAACTGCAATAACAGTTATACAGATTTTAGAAAATATCCAACCCCAGGTGTTGATTCATGAATATTTATACACATCAGTCATCAAGGAAGCAAAGTACAATTTGGATCTGATCCTATTCCCAATGAAATGGATAAAAACCACCCAATACTAGAAGTGATCCTTTAAAAGACATCTGAGAAAAAACTATAACCATTTTTCCCTGTGTCCATGTGTATCCCCAAAATTGGGGTGGGGTAGAGGGATCAGAAAATGAAAATATGTTTTTGCTTTTTTTATTTCTTGAGATGGTACTTATTTTTCCTCAATTTGGAATATATTCTTATCTAAATGCATATAAGCAAAGCTATTTCTTATATACAAATTTTTGTAATTGTGTCACAGTGTTTGAACTTAAGCATATATTCTTTGCATGATAAATTTAATGAATAAAAGTAATCTTTATGACACCTGTGAAAGGAAATGCATACATAAAACCAATTTAAAGTCAGTAAAGATTTTATTTTGGTTTTATATAGCTGGAATACAGCCAAATGGATTTTTCTCACTTAAAAAACCCCATTCATTCAAACTGGGAAAGTTTCTATTCCAAAAAATTATATTTGGAGTGTTGTAGGGAAGGGGTAAAAAAAGAGTCTGTAACTGAAATGAGATAAATAAAAATACCTGGTAAAGCCTGAGCTCTAGGTCAGATTCTGACTTTGTTTGCACCTTTGTGCCTACTAGGATATTTCCACTAAGAAAGTTACATTGTTAAAGATTTTTTTCATGGCACTGGGAGCTGGTCATGCACATGGATGCCTGACAAAGCAGAGGTGACAGTTTGACAGATCAGGAAAATAGGACCAAACCCAGGCTTTATATAGAACTTATATTTTCACTCTTTCCTCGATTCTGCATTTTCTTCCTGAAAACAAAACTCCATGGATGAGGGAGGCAGTCAAAAGGGAAGAGAAAATACTTGTGGCAACAAAAATAATATAAATAAAGGTGCAGGAGACATGATCAATTGCTTAGAAAGAACCAAATCTGTTCTTTTTTTCTAGTGACCATGGATGACGGGAGAGTCGTGCGTTCTGTTCCTTTTCTCAGCAGTCTGTCACTGGCCTGCACTGGCAGGTAAGGTTTTACCTAATGATGATCAGTCTGGGAAGTCTTCTCCGTGTTCCAAGTGAAAGAATTGTTCTCAGTTGCAGGATACTGTCTGCAAGTGCAGAAGCCAGCAAACTTAAAAAATAGTAGCTTCTCATCCATTTATTTCCCCATGACAGTTCTCTGGCAGCGGAGGACAGAAAAAGTTGATTTCATGAGGTGAGAGGACCAGAGCTATGCAATAAGAACTTTATAGGAGTTCAGTAGCCTCTCACTTTCTAATTTGTGTCAACTTCCAAAACTGGCTACACTTCCAGGAGCAATATTATCTGAATAAAACACATAAATATAGGATTTTTTTTTTTTTTTTCAAATATGGCAGAAGTGATACCTCAGTTCACAGTGGCTTGTCTTGGGCACTTATTATATGAGAGTTTTTTAATAGCCTTTCTGTATTTGTGATAAAGACTTGAATCCCAGAAGATTTACAGAAAACACTTAAGAATGTTATTCCATTAGAGCTCCATTTAAAATATTTCACACTTCATTAGGTAACAGAAACAGTATCTGACTTCGGTGTTTAAATTTTAAGCTGGGTATAGTCACATACTAATACTAATACTTTGATGGAAAACGAATTATCTTGGGAATTATTTGTAATATGCAATAGGGCCAAAAAATAATTGTTAAAGTTCTGGTTTAGAGGAAATACAAGAGGACATATATAAAAATTCTTTCAAATGCGGGATCGAATGAGAACATTAAGTAGGCTGCCCATATGGCTACCTTGTAGGCAAATTTGCATTTTCTTTCATTTATTTTCATTAGGTATATTTTAAATACAGAATGCAGTTTTTTTGCTGAGCGCGGTGCTGTGTGGCTAGGGGGAAATGTCCAGGTGACACACGACAATATCATTCCTTTATTCAGTGCAACTGGGTAAGGAAGGGCACCCCATTTTCCTCATGCGGTGTCCAGAGTGACAGTCAGGTACAGGCAACTTGGCATTGATTCCACCCTTGAGAAGGGATTGCTATCGGTGGGAATAAGAGCAGAGAGGAGCAGAGGAGTTAGCTGGCTGCTTGCAACCTTAAGACCATGACGGAGCCTCATCCGTCTTCAGATATCAAGGTAAAAACAGGCAGTGGCAAACACCGTGGGGTGTCTTTACATCACCAGGGAATGTACTTTGTATCTGCTTAGTCACTGTAACTGCTAACAGAAGTCTGCAATATCTAGGGAAGCAGCTTAGTGCATATTAATTTCTTGGAATCGCCCAAATTAAAGCAGAAAGTACAGTCAGCTTTCTATGGACTCAAACAATTAAGGCAAATTTAAATAGATTAAACACATCTGTCTGTACTTAAGCAGAAAAGGGATTAGGACTTGAATGTAACAACATAACCCTTGTTCAGCTGTATGTCAGGCACATTTTGGAGCTCTGTGCTGCATGATGATTAAAATTCATACAGAAATATTGCTAAGAGAGGAAATACATTTTAATTCATATCTTCTAATTAATTACCAACTAAATATAATATAAAGACAGCATAAGAGAAGGAAAGGGTGTGAGTCATCTGATACCCTGGCACTTTGATGCCAGAAGGAACATCATCTTTAGTTACAGTTTCATGACTCTGCACTGCCTGAGCTGAAAATTCACAGTGCACAAGAGAATGGGCTTGTGCGGAACCTAGAGAAATTTGGTTCCCAAAATGAAATGGGGATGACACAATATGTGCCACGTTCAGATTAGCGGTTCAGATGTAAAATAGTCCTTCAGAGAGACCATAATGTTCTGTGTGAAAATCTATTTGAAATGTACCAGCAGTAAAGCTGGAGACTGCTATGTGCTCCAGCCACAGAGCAGAGATGTACTAACGAAGACAAGCTTTGCACTGTCTCCAGCCATGTGCTTTAACTCTGACACACAACTGGCACATGTGGAATAAATTCCTTTGCAGCAGCAGCGTCACTGTGTTTGAGGGAACATCGGTGAAGGCAGGGCAGCGTTGTGGGTGTTTCATGAGTTTAGTCTGTAGTGTTGAGGTTAGAAAGCATTGCGTGATTTGGAGCCGAGAAATCAAAGAATTAGCAAACTGAGGGAGAAATCCCAGTTTTTTCTGACTGTTACTAAACCCGGCAGCACCTATATGCCAGCAGGGATGATATTATGTATAACGTATATATAAGCACCCATGGCAGGGAAGCAGGTCGCCCACAGACAATTAATTCTTTGTCAGCCCCGTTGCTCCTGGCCCAGACTGGTGTGAACCGCTGGTTTCTCCCACTGCTGAGCACAGCAGCTCTTCCAGCCGGGAATGGCAGCAGCATCGCCCAGGCTCCCGAAACAACAACCTGCAGGGAGGAACAGGTTGCAGTTTCCTACTCGGGGAGGTGATTGCTGTGGCCAAGGGGATGGATGGCAGAGCGGGGTGCGGAACCGCGGGGCTGCCGCTCCCCCTCGCGGCCGCAGCTCCGCGCCCGCGGCAGAGCCGCTCCCGCGCTGCGGACACTCCCCGCGCTGCGGACACTCCCAGGGCTTCGGACACTCCCAGGGCTTCGGACACTCCCCGCGCTGCGGACACTCCCTGCGCCCCGGACACTCCCAGGGCTTCGGACACTCCCCGCGCTGCGGACACTCCCCTCTCTCCGGACACTCCCCGCTCTCCGGACAGACACTCCCCGCGCTCCGGACGCTCCCAGCGCTGCGGACACTCCCCGCGCTCGGGCTCCGCGCACCTCCTCCTCCGGAACGAACCGCATGGGAGCTGCATTTTCAGCTGCTCTCCCAGCCCGCTTTGCCCTGCTCCTGCCTGACGGCAGCAGCAGGAGACGCGAAGGAAACCAAAGCGGTGCTTTGCAGGGCCCGAATGCTGGAATTCGCCCTTGCCTCGCGTGCTGAATAAACGCTCTGAGCTCAATTACTGCCCGCTCACGCTCAGAGGGTGCTTCAGCTCAGCAGGTCAGCTGTGCTTCCCTTACCCTCCTCATCTCCTGCCACTGCAGACCCGTGCTTGAGGATGCTAAATGTTTTGATGGCATTGATCTGTTTTGATCACACTATGTAAATCTGTTCTTTCAGCACCTTGACAGGCATACAGAAGCGATTTCAGACCATTATCACGTTGGATTGTGGAAGAATATAAAAAGTGCTGCGAATCCAAGAGAGTTGTGATAAGTGTGGTAGAGAACTTTGTTGTCAAAATCTTGATCTGATAAAGTAGTTGTTACTTTGTACATTATTTAAATATGCATTTAAATACAAATGGCAATTAGATGCTCTTGGGAAAAACAAAACAAACCAAAACCACCTCCTAAACTGGCATATCAGAAATTCATGTTGATTTAGTATGCATTCCTGTCTGTACTTTTGATCCTCAAGGGAAAACGATGAGATAATTTGATTTAAAGGGAGAAAGTGACAGATACTTTTTTTTTGTTTGTTTCATATTAAAGTACAGACATTAAAAGCATCCCAGGAGAACATGGCATCCTCCAAAAACTTATAGGAAGGTAGGGGGGAGAAAATTACAGAAAAATATGGGCAATACCCCAAGGGAGTACATAGGAAGAAATAACAGAAAATAAAGGCAAGTCAAACAAAAACACACAAAAAAAGTTTAAGTGTTTTAAATTGCTGTCAGCAACTGGTGTTTAAGATATTCTATATGTAGAAATTTTAAGTTTCCCATATTTATCTGACCAGTTATCCAGTTTTGACATGAACCTTAGTTACTACTTTTAAATTACTTTTGTATCAGTATAATAACTTAGATTTGTTTTATGGATTTAATTTTCTCCTTCTCTTTTCACAGTGACCTGGAGGTAGTACTTTAAATATCATTGGCTCCAAAATACAAAATGCTGTCTTGATATTTCTTCTGCCCACCATCATCTCTACATACCAGTTAGAAAATACTGAAACACCATAAAGGCAAGTTTTACAGAAAAATAGTGTATTAGATAAGGAGAAAGCCATGAAACCACTGCCAGGCTGTGAATGTCTCCCTCTAGAGCTGTTCAGGAGTTCTGATCAAAGTGATGGAGGTGATTCTAGGTCAGCAGATGAGAGATTCCTTCTGAGTTAGAGCAGACCCCTTGTCACCTTTACCCCCAGTCTGGTTTTCTGTCTATAGACAGTTCTACTGAACGCAAGTGGAGGGAGAAATCATTTCCATAGAATTTTAGGTAATTGTCTACAGAAGCAAGAAAATGAAGTGATTTTGGATGAACGTGATACTGTACTATAATTCCGTTGTTTTTATCAGAATATTCCTTAGTTGCCTTTTGAAACTATACAGAGTGTTCTTGGTGAAAAATCAAGGATGATTAAGAGAACAGATCAAAGCAAGCATATTTTTTCCAGAGTGAAGTCATCCACAGTCCTTTGATAGTTTGTTAGTACATGTGTATATGCAGTTCTAGATGCCATGGTATTCAGATATTCTTTCTTTCAGTTTTATGAGTTTTCAGCTCATGAGTTTTTTTATTTAATTAATTGCTTTTATTAAATACAATGCACTATGTAATAGATGATGTCTTTTTTATCTAGATGGCTAGAATAACTAAAATTTAGCAGCAGTACCATTTCTTTCTCTACCTATCTCAAATTCAATTAAAATTCTATTTTTGTGATATGCAACAATCTATGATAATTGCATCATAGTAATTGAAACTACAACTGCTTTAATCTCATGTGATCCGGATGCATCTAAGAAAGACAGTTTGAGTTAGAAATTTTGGGTTTTGATTTTGGAAGTAATGGAAACTAAATTGTAAAAGTTTGTTTCATATTTTCATGGACATGTAGTGCTCTCCTCTTAGATTGGTATTATTTGAACTGGGCTTAGCATTTTATAAACTGCCACCTAATATATAAGTAACACAGTTATTTGTTTGAGTCCTCATAGTCATAGAAACTTGTGTTTAGGTTTTTATTTTGTCTGATAATGAAAAAAATAGGATAGCAAATATTAGGGTAAAGATTGCATTTGTGATGAGAGATAACTAATGTTTTCATCAATTTTTTTTCTGCTCCATAATTTTGGATAAAAGACCCAAAAACTCATGATAACCTCACTACTTTGTGGCTTTAAAAATGCTTTTATGCTTTGATTTTGGAGACTACAGCTTCCAAACAGCTACCTCATTCCAAACTGAGATTGGGAGGAGAACGCAAAAAACAAAGAACCACTCAAAAATTGAACATGTTATTTTTGTGTTTAAACAAACATGGAGTATTAAGAAATGATTAAGGGAATTACTATGAGAAGGGTGAGTAATTTGGCCTTTTTGGCTTCTGTTAGCTAGTGTGCCCCGTGGTAGGACTTGACACAGAACATGAAGAGTGCATGAGAGGTCTCCACTGGCAGTTCAGTCTCCAACATGTAACTCAGTATGGACACCAGCTGCCTTCTACTGCAGCCAGAAATTTTTTTTTCAGCCAGAAAATTCTGCATAACAATAATGTCAGGGCAGACCTGTCGGTTTTGGATTTCACTGACTGAATAAAAATAATTGTTTTCCCCACCCAGCAGGTTGGTTGGTCTGTTCAGTGTTTAACCAAAGTCATTGTGATCCATTTGTGTCTCCTTACAGGGGAGCAGCTGAAGCATTGATGCAGGGATACATCAGGGACATTTGGGTTTCTCTCAGCAGCACCAAACAGCTCGGGCAGTAGTTACTGCTGGGGAGTCACTGCTCTCCTCGGGGCATTTGGAGGCTGCAGCAGAGCCCTGAAGAGACTCAGAGCTCCAGCCAGGATCTTTCTGCTGTGCTCAGGGAGAAATGAGGATGTTGGTACCCCAGATTCCATTAGTGTTAAGGTGAAGCCAGAGGCAGTGTTGCTTTAAATGCCAGGTATTCCCACCTGCCTCCCCTGGCTGCCTCTCTGAATTTCCCCTGGTGTTCGACCAAATTATTTGGATCCATTCACCCTCCTACACTGATTTTTTCCCCCAGGATTTCTGCTGTTTTATGAAGCATGGAACTATGACAATTGAACTTCAGAGCACTGTGGGAGTTTACAGAAAGTGAACCAAAGCGGTTGTTTTGATTTTTTTTTTTGTTTTGTGTTAAGAAAATTGTTTAAATTTTTAAGATAATATCGTGATCTTCTGGGCATTAATCACCATTTTTTAAGGCCTAAGAGGGAAAATAATGAACTGATTTGTGTACAGAAAGAAAATATTAGTCTCTAAAAGTATATCCTGCATGAGGTACATAGCTAGATATGTAGCCAATGAGCCACTTATTTTAGCTAAGTATTGCATATATTTTATGCTAATTATTTGCATCAGAGACTAATTAACTGATATCCTCAAATAACCTATGCTCAGTGTTCCTGATATCACTAGGTTAGGTTTCTTGTCAAGAGATAGTTATGGTTTTTCATGAAGAAAAAAATACCATTAAAAATTCCTATATAATGCAGGTGTTCATGTCGAATACCTGCACTGTGACAGACAATGGAAAAGCCTTTCTGATAAAGAGATAATGGTCTTGTTTCCTTTAAAGGTCGATAATTTATTCATGACATGAAATTTATACAGTCCATTAGTGACTTGTTTCTTTCTTCAGTCTGTCAAGTAGGAATTCAGTTGATTTTAACTATATTATTTTGTATGCAAAATGGCAACAGGTATTGTAACAAATATTCCAGCATCTCACAGTTTTGTACCGAAGCCCAAACCATTTTGAGCTATTTTGATACTAGTTTGTAATAGGTTCTACCTTCCACTGGAGAAGTTGGAGGGTTCAGGGTGACCAAGTGTCATCTCGGGCAGCTCATTGAAAAGTGAAGGAAAATGATGAGATTTTAACTTAACAGTCTGAAATAATTGTGGGGTCCACTACAGCAAATGAGTTCCTGCCTTCTGATTCTATTGAAAAAAGAACTGTACTAGAGAAGGTTTGTAATACATCACAGCTCCCCCGCTGAGGATGACCCCAGCTGATGCAGTTTTAGGGAAGAGCTGATTGTAAAATGTTCGAGTAGGCTTGTACAGACACCTGCCACAGCTTTGCCAGTGTAGAGGGACAAAAGAATCAAGGTTCCTTCACTCATTTGCCTTGTAATCTTGGTGTATAAATATAGCTGTAGCATATGTGTGTCTTTTCATTATCACCACTCACTTATACCATTGCTACCTATTATGCTCTGTGTGGTTTTTATCCTCTATAAGCCTTTTATTCTCTCTGACTTTGCAAATGTACTCCACAATGCTTTGAAGATTAATCCTATAATTAAAGGATATAGTTAAATAATGAAATTCTGTCTTGCTTATGCAGAAGAGACATGTACAATCTTCAACCATTAAATTGCATCTAAAAGCATATTTCACTCAAAGAAACAAAGTACCAGCAAATATTTTCAAAAGAAGGACTTACAGCTGCTGATTCGTGACATACCAGGTAAGCATGAATCTCTTATATTATGCTTTGTCTGGAATACACTTCATTTAAGGTGTAATGTTTAATTCATCTCTGCTATTTTTATATGGCAATAGAAACACCTCTCCTTATTATTAAACAGAAAAGGCTTCATTTTCCCAGTACATCAGGGTGAAAAACTACAATTGATTGAAGAGGTAGTGATATGTGCTGAATCAAAATCTAAATATCCTACAGCACAAATTACTCCAATCCCTGTTTGATGCCTTGTCTGCCTATAGACAAGCAGGTCATAAGCTCATTCAAGCCCTGTTTCTTCACTTTCCAATTTGCTCTGCTATGTGCCTTTATTTGAGGAAGCTGTCCCACATCTCCTGCCATAACAAAGTCATCCTGCTGGCTGAGCAATAATAGACCAAGCAATCCAGCCTGCTGCCAGAATTCAGCAAGGCACAGATGGAAGTTACAGCCATCAGATGTTTGAGCAGCAGAATACGCTGCTTCTCCTTGTTTGTATTGAAGTGTTTCACCTGGGGGATTACTTTATCCACTTGATCTTTTGGTTTTGGCTTGAAATGGAACCCTGGTGATGACTTTTTATAGTTAATGGTCCATCTAGGTCTGCTAGGGCTTTCCTTAGCTTGCAGACATGGGAAAAAGAAATGGCGTGTAAAGCTCGAAATATTAATTCTGTCCTTTTTAGATAAAAGGATTCATCTGATAAGAGTACTATAGGAATACTGAGTGAAATACTATCTATCCTGTGAGTAAAACCCTGAGGGTAGAATGGACTGAATCATTACAAATGGTTCACTGAGTGCCAAACTACCTGTAGGAAGCTTGACCTCAATGAGTAACTGAGCAGTACCTGTAATTTTGATTAAAGCCAGCAGTATCATATGTATTACTTGAAAAAGGTTGAAAAAAATACTGTAATGTACCAACTCTGTACAGGCTGTATAGGGAAAGGGGAAATTTTGGGCAAATGCAGGGGAGGGAAGAGAAACAGTGGAAAGGGTTTGATGGAAAGGGTTTTACTGAGCCCGAGGCCTTGATTGGAGAGGAGGAGATCAAGACAGAGTTTATAAGCTGTGGCAGGTACAGCTGGTCAATGACCCAAGGAATATGGGGCCTGCCCAAAAGGTCTTGGCCTCAATATAGCTCAGAGAGCCAGCACTGCTGAGCTATTTCAGTCATATAAACCGTCCTGCACAGATCTCTCTCTCTCTCTCTTTTTCTTTCTTCCTCATTCTCTGCCTGGAAGAAAAAGCACTATTTTAGTTGCCCTATGTGATCTTTTTACTTTTGTCAATTGCTGCTGTAAGGGAAAATAAAGAATTGAAAAGTAGTGTCCTTTCTATGGAACAGGTAGCAACAATCCTGTAATCTCTATTTGAAATCTATTGGTAACTGGAAATAGAAATTGGGTGGTCTTTCTCTTAGAGCTTAGGGAAAGGTGCTGGACAGCCACGATTAACTCTTTATACCAGTGTTTGTCCTCCTGGGTTTCTTCTGAAAAAATTCCTGTTACCATAAAGTCGTCTTTCTCACTTCCTAATTACTACTCTTAGTACAGTCAGGTTGTAGCCTGGGTTGTTATCTGGAAAGCTATAGAACTAAGATTTCTGAAAGGCTGTCAGAGGCTGAAAAGTACAGAAATGGTTTCAGTGGGAAACATTAGACAAGAACAGTGTTAAAGTCTGTTCTTAAGGGTCAGCCCTTGTGGTACACCAGGGTAACAAGATTCTGTCAATGCATAGCCTTCTAGCAACTTACTGTAATATCTATATGTATTTATATATGTTTATATATATACATATATATCCATCATTTTCCTTTTGTGCATCTTTAGGACAGAGTGTGAAGGGAAAGCAGGGGATAGGCAGGGATCACCCTATTCAGTCCCAGTGTAGTCCATGTTTCATGCAGAAAGAGGGTAGTAATAGAAGAACTAATTTAAATGAGAGTAGCAAATGCACACCAATTGAAGTACATTGTACTGAGGACAATTTTTAGGAGATTCTGTGACCTCTGTGAATAATTGCTCTTCATTGCTGAAAAGCCAGGTGACATACAGAACAACCTGCACACAGGAAGTGGCAATCAATGCACTGTGCATTTTCCTTCCTTGCTGCGTCAACACTAAACTTTCCATTATTTTTGGTCTCTCTTGTGGTCATAACTTCAAGTGCAGCAGGTGCCATTCCTTTTTACCATAAATTGCCACAGCTAAAACACCAAAGCTCCTATTAATTCATCAGTAGTGTATATGTACATCCACAGTGTACACATACTTATGTATTAATGAAGAGCCTGATTCTAAGGGAAGGGGTTATTTTGAGGATCTTTCAATACAAAATTTTTTAATTACTTGTCTTTTATCTCTCACTTCATTAAGTGAGAGATAACTCACTTAACTTCATTAAGTTTTTTTAAGATGAAGCAGTATATAATTTGCCAAAGTTTTGTTTCTTAAAACGTTTGCATTTTAGATATTAACCATGAAGCTCTTTCTATGTGGCTATTGCAGTATGTGCTCATACCTTGTTCTTAACCCTAGCACTGGTTTTTAATTCTTCTCCTTTCCTGTGTTTGTGCTATTAAAACACAGACACAAATGACTGTTAGAGCTGGTACAAAATTATTCATGGGGCAAGTATGTAATTGTGACTGCCAAGCATAAATATTGCAAAAATCTTGGTTTTAAAGTGTGTGCATGAGGCTACAAATACAGCAGTTCATTTCCTTAAAAATAACTGCCTACCTAAGATTGTGGTTGTACAGATAGCTCTGTACCATGGAAACGATAGGACAGGGGCAGAATGTTCCAGTGTTAAAAATGTGCACCCATTTTACTACAAATTATAAATTATTTAGAGGGCAAATTCAAAAAAGTGACTCTGTACAGACATGAAGTGACAATGTTCAAACATGAGGAAGTGTTCTAACATTTAGAATTTAACAGGACCTGTCTGAAAGGCCAAAGAATAGAAGCTGTATGAGTGCTGAAAATTCTGTTTGTATGTATGTATGCAAATAATTCCGAGTGTAGCTGTTTAGCTTGCCCTCAGGCATTTTGAAACATGCGTGTGCCTTATGCTGCACCCAGACACCCTCATTGCAAGCAGCAGCTGAATGACACTGCGACCACCAGTTCCACATCCTCCTGTCCTGGTGCAGTCCCTAAAGGATAACTGCCAGCCCTAATCCAGCTCAGACTTTCAAGGAGCTCAATGTTCATGTACTAATGAAGGCGTGGGATGGGTGACTTTAAAGCAGAAATATATATTTGGATATACAATTATTTATTTTATGTTTATTCATAGCTCTAGCTTTTTAAGTTGATCCAAAGGATTGCTGTTTAAATTATGTAGTGCTATAAAGCTGTTAAAATCTTTTGCTCAAGAATACATAAATAGTAAAATACATTGCTGGCATATTTCTGATCTCATCATCATAAACATTCCTCTTTGCATCAGGAAATTATTTGCAGATTTTTATCTGAGAACCATTTCTGACTAGTGTAAAGCTGGCTGCCCAAGTTTTAGTGTCTTCTAACCTGCTAAAAACTCAAGCAAGCACTAGACTTCAACCTTGTCATCGTGGTGGTGTTGTAACTGCTTAGAGGCCAAAGTGCATTTCTTTAGACTAGAGTCTGCTCAGTGTTTCTTTAATGTCGGTGACTTCGTAAGTGGCAGAACAGAGGTGGTAAATCCAGAGCCATTTTTATTAGAACACTAACCCTACTCTTGAAAGGTCTTTGAACACGTTAAAGCAGAATTAGAAATCCTCCAGGTTTCCCTGAAAATACTAACCCTGATGAGAAGATGAGTTTAAACCTACTTCAGGTATGAGAGTAATATAAGGAAGAAACAGAAGGCTAAAATCTGATCTACACCTAATTCTAATGAACATGTTAAAAATAAATTCAGGCTTGTCATTTCTGTCAGATTTTAGAAAGCAGAAACTATTGCATTTAAATTGTCTGTAAACAGATAAATGAGGGCAAGATGTAAAGCACTATCTCCTCTGAAGCCACAGGAATGACTTGGGGTCACTATTCTCCTCTGATAAACAGTATGAGAAGACCTGATTTTTCAGTGCTTGAGTAGTTCATGCTTCATATAGTGCCAAGATTTTTATTCCTTTTAAACTGGGTTAAGCAAAATCGGCTTCTCTGTCATTTTTCAGAGCCTTTATCTTAGGCCTCATAATTACTGAAACTGAGTTAGTAACTTGGCACACCCTGCTTTTGTTAATCGGGGCTCAAGGACTAAATCATTGCAATTTAGACATACGTGGAAATAGTCAGAAGAAACAGTTGAAGTCCTCTAATGACTAGTTGTGGTAGACAGCCTTATAAAACCCTAATAATATTTTGATTTTTCAGCTCTGATGGCTCTGGTATTTCTGAGTACTGGCTATCAATTAGGGAAATCATAAAACCTGATATTTTGATCAGGGAAAAATCGTGTATGAAACTGAGAAGAAGCATCATCAGTTCTTTCACTACTCTGCTGTAGGTAGGGATATTTCTGTTCAATGTCTTCCACAGCAGCCCATAATTAAGTATCTGCTTTATACAACAGATAATAAAATGACAGCTGGGTGTGGGTAAAAAATGCTGGGAATTCCAGATGGGATCTGAAGACCATGAACTTGAGGAGAATGTATTGCAGAAGAAAAATCTTTTCTGTTTGTATTTCAGCTTTAGTGTTTAGTGCTAAGTTCAGCATCGTGCAAATTGACTCTGACAGAGGTAAGAGCCAGAGTTCTTACAACTCATAGAAAGATTTTCCTTGCTTTTGTTATACTTTTGATCTATCCTAAATGTGGAATGTGTGTGAGCAGAACTTTCACAAGCATTGTTTCTGGTATTTTCAATTACTCTGGAAGCCTGATTATTATATAAATTTGGTCTCTATTATGCCATGAATTGGGCATATTAGTTAATTAGTTATCAGCTGTTGTTCCTTTGTTTGTACAATGTATTTATTTACTATGAAAAAAATTAGATTATTTGTTTAGGTTACCTGGTTAAATATACCTAGAATAGAGCTGCATAGAGGAGGAATTTGAGATCATTCTACTAATTGCTTAGTGGCTAATGGGAGGCTGAACTCCAAAATTACTTCTGCTTAAAACTTCTCCAAAACAACACAAGTTGTGGAGTACTGAGTACACTCTCTGCCTCTGGTTTTTGTTTTGTCTTTTTTCAATAGAGCTGCATTCAAAAGAGGTCGGTTCTTATTTTAAAATTCAGAATCTGTATTTATATAGATGAAATTCTGATGACATAGCAAGTGTAATAATGTTAAATTCAATATAATAGGTGGCACCCATTCAGTGTGTCTGAAGTAATTCATATTTCTGGTTTCCTGATTTACAGAGGGTATGATAATGTTCATTATCTTATTATTGAGAATTTAATATTCTGTACTTGTCATGCATTGGAGTCGTTCACACAGAGCAGCTTACCTGTGCATATCTCCCTCTTTTCACAGTTGGGAAGATGAATTTATATTTGCGAAATCCAGTCTGTATGGCTGGGGGCTGCTAATTACAAAATCGTAAGCTTAGAAATTGGATTTTAGTGCAGTTCTGTTTGAACAAACTCAGTGAATCCAGAGCAACTGTGAACTCTGATGCAGTTGGGCATTACCTGTAGCTAAGGAGTAAAACAACAAAAAGGGGTTATCGAGACAGGATTATAACGGCTGAGTTTTGCTTTCGACAGGAACTTGAATGGCTTAGGAGAAATACCCCCAAAATGACCAGTTCAAGCCCTCATCAAAAGCTCATTACCTTATACTCAATGAATAAAGGCTTCCAGGCATGTTGGACGTCTGCCCCAACTCTGAAGTTCTCTGATTTTCAGGGGACATGACAAACCCTTAACTCTGAGCTAGGGGCAAAGCACCTGGGAGTACTTTCATGCCAAGGCTCTCAGAGTCGTGTGATGGAGCCTTAGTTTGCCACTTTGGGCTCCCACGTTTTAGTCGATTTTTGCAATTAATGTTTGTTTTAAGGTCCCCTTTCTTAAAGGGTTTATTTAAGAGCTGCCCAGAGGCACTCATTTTATGTATTAAAAAGCAGCCATTCAGAATAAAAAGTGATGATCAACCCACTTTGATTGGATATAATTATTTTATGGAGCATGGGCAGCTAAAGGGAGCCATCAGCTCTGACAATAATTTGGTCATTAGCTCTTGCAGGCCAGACCGAGCAATGCTGCTGCGCCCAGCGCTGAGCTCTTCGGTTACAGCAACAAGTGACCCTGCAAGCACACACCAGCCTGTGACCCTGCTCAGAATGCAGAGCCAATCAAAGACAGCAGAAACAGAAAGGAAATGGAGGTAAAAATGGACCCAGGTACAGTAAAGTGGCTTTTCTACAATTTGTCTCACTGGTAACTATGTTCAACTATTCTTCATTAAAATTATATTTAGTACAGTCCTTACCATGCCAAACATGGATAAAAGGTTTGTGAGCACAGCTAATCTGAAGGTTTATAAAATTTTCTGATTTTATGCAGTTCTATGGTAAAAGGCTAGATGAACATGACAGCAGCGTGCAAAATGAGTGTGGAATATTCCACAGGTAATTATTGTTCTATGTTTTTTTCAGTTCTAGATTACCACATTTAAATATGTTCTGGTCTGGTAGTGAATTAAATCTGTTACTAATGTTGTCATTTCAGAAGGTTCTTTGTGAATCCTTCATTCCTTTTTCTAAGGAAAACATGGTGCTGTATAATATCTAGTCCAGTTTTTACCCTAAAGTGAAAAATGTCTATAAGCATGTAAATTCTTTTATTTTTCTAGAATATAAGCCAGAAGGAAATGAAAAGCCAAAACAAGGGAAATTCTATAAACTTAAGAACTTTTTTATTATAAATTGTAACTAAAAATGAGGAATTTATTATCTATCTGGAAATTCTCAGCCAACATCCTTACCAAGCATGCTCAATACAACCTACAGTTAAAATATTTCTGCTCATGATTAAGGCAACGAAAAATGCTTATGTTAAAACCAAAAGAAGCTAATCAGAAAATCTAAATCTTTCTGGACCCATCAAAAACATCATTCTGACTTTCTGTTAAATCCTGGAGAAATCCTATGTTTCTAGAGGGCTAAAAGAAAGAAATTTAACTTCAGAGAAGGTCTGAAATTTTCCCACTACCAAGGTAAGGAAAAAATAGAACTCTAATGCAAAGGTACATGTCATAAGAGATTGAGTACCCATGAAATTAAGCTGCTTGCAAGAAAATACTATTAAGGCATTAAACCAATGAAAAAAAAAGGGGTAGAAGAGAGGGTTGCTAGGGGTTGTGAAAAGTCACATAATCCATCTCTCTGCCTGAAGGAAGGCTAGAAGAATAGTGCCTTTAAAGCAAACCTTGAGGCACTGTGCTTTGCATCTCCGCTGAAGCTAGTTAGGCAGAAAAACTGAAACCTTTCTGAGTCAAGCAAGACTTGCCACCCTTTCCTCAGCTTTATGGCGCTGATGGTGGCACATGTGTTCATCCATGCTGGCAGGCAGCTGAAGGGGGCCACGGGAAAGATGAGGGAGCCACAAAATCTGGTCACAGACACAAACCCTTGTGCATCACTACTGTAGTTTGTAGTGGCAGAAGAGGAGGCAAATTTTCCTTTCTGCCTGGCAAATCAGTCACTGCATTAGCCCTTCCAAAAAGTCTTTCATTATTATATATTCTACCTCAGTTTATCTGTGGCTTTGCATTAGTATTTTTGGTTTCCTTGTAAGCCTGGGTAGGATGGAAGAAACGTCTCTCAAATATGCCGTACTTGCACCCAATTCTTAATCCTGCCATTATCCTCTTGAGACAGATATTTGAGTGATTTTTTTTTCCTGCTTTCTGTATTTTCCTCTTTAGAAATGTCACTGGCAAAAACATGTAATGCCATTCTGTGCAAATATAAGGAGAAAGAAAATAAATGTTTGCACTTTGCAGAATCCTGGGAACAGCAGAGATGGTGAGGAGGATAACAAAGATAGGCAGACCAAGATAAAACAGCAGCTATTTTCCAGTCAGAGGAGCCTCCAAGCTTAGCTAATAGTAGAGACTAAAGTTAAGACATGCTTCTAATAAGGCCAATATTAACTCACCGTAATTATACCTTACAGTAATGCTGCTTCATCATCATGGCATAGCTATAAATAGAATAGCATCACTTCACATTTTCCAATAAACTCAATACATTTTGAAATAAGGTAGTAAAATCGGTGGTTCCAAACAGTGACACGTAGCAGCTGTTATTTACCACAGAAACCGCTCTTAATAAATGCAGTATTAGGGGTTGATTTTATTACAGAAGAGAGACTAAATTTTCTTCTGAAATGATAATTTATATATTTCCAGTATATCTAGGTCAGTGCAGTTGTTTGGTGCATGTGGAAAATTGACTCCTGTGTACATTATCCTGTGATGAAAGAAGAAATTGACTGCATGGCACTGAAGTCTTTTCACTATTTTACCTCCCTCCATCAGGTAACTTTCCAAAATCTGTCCAGGCAAACTGCACAGAAAGTAATGCCTCGTTTGCATTAAAATAATTTTACTAAGGCCAAAAGGAAGGCTTAAAGGGCCACTCAGCAATCATAGGAATTTATTCAAGCAGGATCTAAATGCAAAGGTCTGAACTTCTTGAATGTATTCCGTTCTGGAACTCCAGTTAGGATCCATAAGGATCAAATATTATACTTTGCATTTGTAGTAAAAGACTAGGGTTTCCTTTTACTAGTTGCAATCTGTGTCTAGTGGTTTTAAGAGGAAGCTGCAAATGTTTAGAAAATTGTGAAACTAATTATTTGCTTCCCTTGGACTGTTTCTCTTCAGCTTCTCTGATTCAACTTGCTGAGTCAGGAAGTGTTGAGGATCTCCTTCGAAAACATGGACTATGTGGACCCAAAAGGATGGCAGTCAAAGATGTTAGAAGAGCTGGGTGGCAGGGTTCAGCCTTTTCTGAAAGGAAGCAAAAGGCCAATAAAAAGAGTAGACAGACTAGGTAAGGTAAACAAATGCAGTGTAAAAGTAGAGAAGAAAAGCCCACTCTCTCTTTGCAGGTTGAGATGAGGTCCTTGTTTAGCCAGGAGGAGCTGGTGTGGCCCAGGTTGAGCAGCTTGTGTTAGATGCTTCCCTCACGCAGCTGCCTTTTGAAAGCTGAATCAGATTGAGCTTGCAAGTGATTTGGATGGGTTTTGTTTTGCCCTCAGCTGAGGGATATAGCCAAGCTGTTGCATGCCTGATGGTGACTATTGATGGCATAAACAACAGCAAATTAATGTGTACAAGAAATGCAGTATTTCTCCGAGGAAAAAAAAATTACATTTCCCAGAGTTACTGCGGCTTTCTCAGAGATCTGACAGAAGTAATTCTTCAGGATCTCGGTAACACCAGTGCTGACACACAGGCCATCTCATGGGGTATCCACTTCCAGGACCCATTTGATCTTTCAGAGATCTACAGAGCTGGAAACCCATTTGAACTCTTCATTTGGAGCAGCAGTACCAGCTGCACTGACATCAAAATAAATTGGAAAATTAGCCACGCATTTGTATGCAGTGTTCTCACTTGTGGGTCACGTAGGGAAATAAGGTGGACTTGCTCAGCAGGCTTCCAGAAGCTGCCACTCTGCTCTGCTGTGCTGAAAGTAATTTAGATGTATTGTGTTTCTGGGTCCTCCTCATTCTCATGTTCCCAAAACGCAGGAGTGCTAGTGGAAAATTATTAAAACCTGATATTTTTGAAGGTGACTTGAGACATCAAAACCACTTAATTACCAAGTTGCTGGGCTGCTTGCTTCTCTAAGGAAGTCAGCAGAGAGTAGTGCTATAGAATAAATAGCAGCTCAGCATAACCATCACCTGAGATCGATGATGTACAGGTAGGAGAAATGCTTAAGCATGTAGGTCATAAAATCCTAATATTCAAACGGAGATCAATAGAGACAGAGTGGTAAAGAGAGAACAGTGGACAAAAGTGTGAGTGAAAAGATGGATCCTGCTGGTAATTTCTGACTCTAATCTACCTGTCCCTGGTTGTCACTTGTATAAATGTGCACATTGCTTTATATGTTGGCAATATATCATGTGGAGCGTTTTTATTATGTTGCATAAATGATGTCCCCATTATGGCTGTACTGCATCTCAGTAACAAATTCACTGCTTTAGCATTCCTGCTTGGATTTCACATTGAAGTTTGTCAGCTACATGAGTCTCCCTTCATTCACTCTGTCATCAGTGAAAATTAACTTTCTTATATGCTGCTCTTATCACTTTTAGACAAGCAGAAACTGTGTTTCGTAGTGACTCACTGAAAGGAAATGAACATTCCTTCTTACTGTAAGGTGATATTAGTGACAGTAAATCCTCCCATGACCTTAGTTAACTGTCATTTGCTAGGCAATTCCCATATGTCTGAAGAGCTGTGATGCAGCCTCTGGTTATCTAAAATAATCGCAGAAAAGGTTGTGTGAAAATGATGACTGTTTTTTAGGTCTTCTCTTGTATGTATGAAAGCTGTTGGGGATCTATTCCATATTTTTCAGAATTCTGTCTATTTAAACTAACATTAAAATTAGGTTTCATTTAAAAAAAAAAAGTGGTATGCTTTTTAAAAATTCTAAAAACTCACAGCTCTCATTGAGGTCATTAAAAACTTCGAGGCACCAAACTTTTCAAAAAGATGAGAACTGTGTTTGAGTTGTAGCAAAAAGGTGCTCCAGAGACTTAATTATTGCCCAATAATACTGGAGCAATTCCTAATAGAAGTAGTCTGTGCCAGAAATCCTGTCCTGTTATTCAGTTGGTGTTCTAGAGTGTATTTAAACCAGTGGTTACTTAAAAATTATTCACACTATCCAAGAGAAGTGACTCACAGAGTCACAGTCACTCTCAGTGCACTGGAGCTGCAAAGCTGCTGTCAGATGGGCTGTGGTATTGGAGACCCCAGGGGTGCTGTCAGAACACATTAACAAACCCATTTTTGCATTTCTGTCATCATATCAAGATATCTTTGGCTCACTCTCTTTGGAAAGATCTAGTGTTTCAAAATCCTGGGTCTGGAAAATCTTCATGACTTTCATATTTTTGGCAGCTACCGTTTAAGAGCAGTTAGGATTCATTCCCTAATATTTTTCAGATACCAAGACACATTTTGTGGAAGGTTACTGTAGAAATGCAACAGCTTTGATTTCTAACGAGAAGCAATGCTACCAAGGTTAATGACAACAGCTAGCCATTTGGTCAGTTCCATAAATTAGGCAAACAACAGGGGAGGGGGTTAAAACCAAACAAATTTTAAGGAGTCATTTTGGTTTAGTCCATAATGTGAGGAAATGGTGCACAACAGTTGCAAAAGGCAAAACTTGATCTCTGTTGTCCTTGTGTTCCAAAGAGTCAGATGCAGAGGAGGCACTGGGGAGAAAGAGCTTGTTGTGCATTCCTGTGCATCCACTGTGTCACAGCCTGTGGAAGCAACAGAGGCTTGGAGCATTTCTCTGAGGGAGGCCAGTCTGCAAAACAGCCTCTGCCCCATGACTAAGCTGGGAAACTACTCCAAAACTATTCCAAACTTTAAAAGCGGTTTTGAAATAAAGAGGATGAGTAAGTGAAGACACAGTAGGAAGTTATGTGTACAACTCATATTTTTGGCCAAAGTGAATGCAAGAGGACTGGTAGATATTGGTGGAAAGCAGGTGATAGGAGCTACTCTGCTCAAGTAATTGTAAGTATTTAATTTGTTTGTAAATATTAGATGTTCAATTTTTTTTTCTAGTTTAGTTCAGCATTATCCCTGATACATGCTTAATTCACAGTCCAAAACATCAGAGGAAAGCTTTGCGGTGTCTCAACTGTTGGTCAAGCAGCCTGTGTATTTCCATTAAATTCAGATTCAAAAGACAACTACTTGTGGAAGCCAGACTAGTTCTTTCATCTATTTAGGTAATGATTTTGGAGGGCAATAATTGGAGGAGGTGTTAATTTGGAGACATTTCCCGTTATCCCCAACAGTGCAAAAGGATCTGGTTTATTAAGGCTTCTATGTAATGTGAGAATTTACAGAATAATAATACCAATATTGCTTCAGCATAATGCACTTGTTTAGTTCAGAGTTAGTACAGAGGAGTATGGAGTTACTGCAGTTAATGCAAGTCAAGCCACCCCTCATGCTTTTTTATAGCAAGCCCTGGTGCAGCAGTCCAAACTGTGCAGAGGTACCACATTATACTGCAGTACCTCTTAACCTGAAATGTTCACTGAGAAATTTGCTGTCCAAAGGAGAGCAACCATGGACAGTGGAAGTGTTTTAGTAGGGGTGAAAATTACATTCCCCTTTCGTTTTATTTGCTGACTAAATATTCAAAAATTTTGATCCTAGGGAAGAAGTGTCGCTGTTTACATGTTGGGTATTGGCTTGTGTTGGCTTGTGTTTCTGTTGAACCTTAAATATTTTAACAACATTTCAAAAGCAATGGTTTCTCCTTTTGTTTACCTCACACCAGTCCTGCTTAGTAAGAGCTTGATCAGACTGAAGCTCTCTGTCTCTATCACAGCATCCTAGGCCTTAGCTCTTAACAGAAGTATTGCAAAGTATATGTTAAAGGAAGCATATGGCTCTGCAAATCAGGGAGGAATTTATTTAGTAATAGAATTCTATTTAGAGATTGCTCATTAATTCTTTAAATCAGCTTTTGGTTACAAGTATTTGCTTAAGTTTATGCAACATAAATTGCATACAACTACAACTCAAATTATTTCTTATGAATAATGTATTTGAACAAATATAGGCCTTTAATGTATTTGCAGATAATTTGTAGTCAGCTCATACTTTTTATGTCTGAGCTCATTTTTCCAAGTTGTTTACTTGTTTAGGTTAGAAGTGGGATTTTATATGTCTCCAAGTGTTTGTTATGCAGTTTTCAAGCTATATGATTTACTGCTTGAGGTGCTTTTTTCCATCTCCTTGAAAATCTCTGGGAGTCCACCTGCCTAATAGCATCCTGAAACATTTATTGTGTTTGAGTTTACTGTGCAGGTAATGGAAAGAGAAGCGTAAACTGATGAAAAACATTTCTCTGCTTCTTGTGCAAATATTAAATTTATGCAGTGGTTGTGCTATCATCTAATAAACCCTTTTGCATTCCTCCTATATGAAAATGTATGTGTCCAAATATTTACGGCTAAATAGAATCATCATATGCATAGATTAGCATAATTCAGATTAAAGCAGTAGAACAAACCTTGAGAAATACTTCAAGAGGAAATAATTTTGTTGCCAAGTCATGTTTTCTGAAGTAGAAATGTTTCTTTCAGATCAGTTTCTGAAGAACTGCTGGAAGTGCTGCTGTTTCTGGACCCCAAAGTCCTGGTGTAGCCCTGCTCAGCCTCACACTGGCCCTTCTGAGCTGGGATGGACTCAGGTACTTCTCGTTTCTTTTAACTGATCCATTCCAAGTGGTGCTAGCTTAAGTTTCTGCTAGACATTCAGTCACCAGGAGAATCCGGTCACATGTGTGCTTTGAAAGGGACAGCTCAGGGATAAAAAGCCCAAGAAAAAGAAATGGCTTTTCTCTGTCATTGCTTTCCCTAGGCAACAGGATTTCCTGGGAGCCAGCAGGAGAGCCCCTGGCTGTGCCCAAGGGAGGCTCACCCTCTTGGAGACTTCAGACGTTTCCAGGAGGCATTGAGGCAAGCTGTGCTGAGGTGCGAATGAAAGGGAAGAGGGAGCAGCGTGCTCTGGCTCGGAAGGGACACTGCACATGTCGTGCTCTTAACACCTGGAGTGTGTGTGTGTGTGTGTTTGTGCAAATGATGCCGGAACGGAGGCATTTCCACTTTTGTGGGTCTGTCCATTTCAATCCACGAGTGCCAGGCAAATAAATGCCTCAGAGCAGGAGCAGCAATGAATAGAGTGTGTGCTTTGCCCCAAAGGGAGAGTAACTTGCAGTGAGGCCACTTTAGCAAGAAGAACAATCAAGTCATAACAGGCACTCAGGGATTGAACTGAACACGGGCACACCATCTGAGGCCAAGGACCACCGTTTGAACTGCTGGTTATGGGCCTTCATTTACGCTCAGGTCTGGGCTGTGCAGCTACAAGTGCAGCACAGTCTTTCTGCTAGCCCTGATGAGCACCTGTGCCACACTCCACATAAGATACGAAATCAAAAGCTATACAGACCTTCATAGCTTTCAGAGCCTTCTGAAAAGCTACTTAGACAAAAATGTACTTTGCCATTTTTATCTGTGCTCTGTTTAGTACTCTTATGGCTGGGTTGACATATTCTGCTGTGATTTTTCCAGTGCAATTTTCCTGCCTGGTAGAGAGTTAAGACAGTTCCTAACACGACTAGCTTAAAAAAAAAAAAAAAAAAAAATTAAAAACAATGCCTTGTAATTAGCATGTCCTGGATCTGTGCTCAAGAGGCAGAATTCCATAACCATTCCAATAACCAACGGGGGAGACTTCCCTGTCAATGCAAGGGATGTGGGAAAACCAAATGGTGGGGGCTTTCCCATTCTGTTCCCTAGGCACTTGGGTCTCGGAGAGAAAATGACTCATGGATAGGTTTCCACAGATCAGTGGCCATCGTCCTCTGCCAGGGGACTTAGTTGCCAGGACAACTGTTGCCAAGACATGCTGCTTTTCCTTGGGAACAATTTCAGTGTGTTTTTTCTGTACAGCAAACCATCTCCCATGTCTATTGCTATACCCATGTGAGAAGCTGTTGGAGTTTTAGCTCCATGTGGAAATTGGGAAATGGTAGGAAGGGAAAACGAGTCCAGCTACCAAAGGGGAATTTTCAGTCCTAGAGGAATCTGCACAAGCTATATGGTCTGTCAGACTGTGCATTCACTCTGCAAACAGAGGCCCCAAAGCCCAGAGATGAGAACGTCTTCAAGTCATGAGATCAAAATTAATTCCCAAGCTTCTGATACTTTTTAAAATATTTAGTTGGAAATAGGATAAGGTCCTTGGGGATATTCTGCACTGTAGTAAATAGTTACATAAGCTCTTATGATTGAGTACAGAGGCTGTGATCAGGCACTGCATGGGCTGCAAGCAGCAGGTTCCACCACCTCACCCAACCTGGTAAATGGTTTTTGGAATGACTGACATGTCCTGAAAAGACCACTCTGTTCCCTTTGAAACTGCATGTGAGTTTTATATAATCTGAAAAATTGTCTTAGCTTCACTTTGTTAGTGGTATAATGTTAATGGTATATACACAGCAATGAAGAATCCCCCTTATTTCACAAGTTTTCAAAGTTTATGATTCAAAACTTTAGCATTCCTTTATTAGTTTCCATGGCTTTTTTGCATTAAATTCTTTTTGTTCAAGTGGAAAATTATTTTGATTATTGTATAATATTAGATGGCATTCAACTGAATGTCTGTAAACTAGTTAAATGGATGAACTCCTCTCTTGAGAAATACAAAGAAATTTAACACTGTTCTTGTCCACCAGAGGTCACTTACAGGACACTTTATTCATTGGTGGCTGTGTTTTCACTTGCCTAGTTAGTGTCTGGTTTTTTTCCCTATGGAGTTCTTTTGGATCAGCTGTTGAAATGCAGGTCCTAAAGACCCTGCTAATGACTTTGAATCTTTTCTAGAATCATTAAGAAGCAAAAAGGAAAATTCCTGATGAAACATGACAAAAATCATGAAGAATTGTAGGGACTTTATTGATCCCATAACCTCAGCAGGTAATCTCAGTATCTACAGCATGCATCACAAGTTTTGCTGTGCATATTAAAGGATCTTGAGTGTGAGCAGACTCTACCCTGTATTGCTAAATCTACATGGGATTCTTATCTGGATTCTTATCTGCTCAGTCTTCACAAAACCTTTCTCAATGTGCACTCGAGAAGCAAAATGTGTTTACAGCTTCTGATACTTCAGCTGTATGTGGATGTCAGCTGTTGCATGTTAGTAAAGGCTTCTGCTTCATAAATTTTTGCTGAAAAATGATGAAAACCCTTGAGAAATCTTTATTTGACAGATCAGTTGTCAAATGTGAACAACTCATCCAGCTTTGGCAAAAGCTGCCATTCTGCATCTTCTGTTGCAGCTAGAGTGAAAAGCTGGAAATCAGATATGGTGTTTTATGAGCCTTTAAGCATCAAGATGGCCTTAACATGGCCTGTGTTTGAAGAATTCTCAACAGAAAAGAATTCCCTTCCCCTTACATTTCATTTACTGCAGATGAAGGAAAAGCAAAGGAAAAGAGTGAGAATATTCCTGTTCCTTCAAGCTGAATGAAGGGCAGAAATTCCCCAATAGTGTATAGACCCCTTAAGCCTAAAAATTAGGTAATGTGCTCTGAGCTTTGTATGAATGGCATTTATTTTTGTTTTGTTACTTTTTGATGGCAAGATTTAAGCACTTCTTTCTCAGTGCACTATAGTGCTGAATAGTTCAGCATCGTACACTTGTGTCAGCATCAACATATTTTTTGTTTGATTCAGTTGAGTAAATACTAAGGGGTAAACTGTGGTTTTATCATGAAGCACTGTAATTTATCTTTGTATATGGGCATACTAGAGCAGACAAAACCCTGAAATATTCTGTCTCTAGCTCCCTAATTCTTTTAATACTGGGATGAGATCGTAGCTATTCTCAAGTATAAAGGTATAAATATGCAAAGATTTGACACTGTGCTTAGTTTTCCAGTTGCACTAAGCAATGCATTCTTTGCAGGAGTCAGACAGAAAGCTGGGTGAAAAGTGGCCTGGTGCTGGATAAAGACTTTTTTGCAGTGATGGATGTCCCGTACACTGATGCATTACAAATGTATAAGGTAAGATCCCTCAAAGTTCCATGAAGATGAAGAGTGAAGTTGTTTGACTTTGTAGTCAAACTTTTACAATGTAAAAGTAGAAGAGCTGACTAGAGATGGTAAGAATAGCATCTTGATGTTATTTCTTTCAGATCTCATGCTTTTAAAGCTCACATCTCGTTTACCTCAGATGACAGGAAACTCAGCAAATTTTCAGAAGAGGAGGAGAAGCTGAGTAGAGGTGTTCTTAATAGTCAGTATCCCAAGTGAGGGACTCTGTGTGAATTGACAGGTTTGAACCTCAAACAGGGCTTCCTCTGAATTAAGCAGTTTGTTTGGGGTTTTTAGTCTGGTCTGCTTCAGAACTGTCTCACTCTCTTAACAGCTTCTGTAAAGATTATGCTCAGCCTTGCAAACTGTCTTATTCCTGTGGCATTGCTCCTAGTGTGTCCTGCTACAGAAATTCCCTTCTCCCTCACTAACAGTTGATACTTTTACCTCGCTCTTTATGTACCAAGCAGTCACAGGACACCCAAAGATTTTATCATTAATGAGGGTTGACTGTTTCAGGATAGAAAACAACACAGAAAGCGGCTGTTCATGTGCACAGTGCCTTTGGCAGGCTGACAAGTCAAAAGAAATAGATAAATAGCTTCAGCTCTGCTCCATCCTCCTTATTGTGCAAAAGTAAAGATGTGTGATAGGATATATAGGCAAGGGATAAATCACTACTAATTCAGGAGAAAATGATCCTGCATGGGATAGCTTCTATTCTATACTTTTCTAGGGGCTCTAATTGCTCTCACTGTATGAACACCTATTAAAAATCGTGCTCTGTAATGCCTGCCCTGGGTTTTTTTCTGAAACAAGGTTATTCCTAGAGTTTTGTTCTTCAAAAGTCTTTAATCCTGCCTCTAATTGTCTCAATGAAAAGTTTGAAACACTTTGTGAACTCCTGGTTTCAGAATAAAAGCACTCTGATGGTCTGACATCAAAGTGAATCAGTGAGGTAGCTGTGCATTTCTATAACCCGTGCTTTAGCCATATATTCTTTTGCAAGTGTCTAGAAGCTGTCACCCTGCTATGTTGTGATGAAAATAATTGGATATAGTTCCCACTTCTGTTATTCTCTTATGATATTCTGCTGGTGAAGAATGCTCAAAACTGATGGCTCCAAAGGCAAGTTTGAAACTTCAAAAGCCAAGTGTTCTCGTGTGCTGAGCTGCTTCCTTCTCCAAGGAAAACTGCAGAGTTTCACTATATATCAAAGAATATGCAGACATAAGACCACTCCCCCAAATGAATGGTATGCAGAGAGAAGGTACATCCAAGGATCTAAATAGTGAGGACTCTGTACACAAACTTGGAATCAGGAGAACCAAATGATTCTGGAGGAAGAGAAGGCTGTATAAAAATAAGCAGATAGAAAAAGAAATTACAAATCAGTGAAGAAAAACATTTAATAGTCTGTGAACACTAAGCTACCTGCCCTTATGTTTTTTATTTGTCACTTAATGCAGATATTTACAATAGTCCTGTTAGTTTTGTACTTCGTATAAACGTGCTGGGTTTGACAGAGTTTAGTAAAATTTCTGCTGTGTGGAAAAACTGTATTTCAGCAAGAATGGTGTCTTGACCTGGTGAGAACCTAGGAGTGGAGAAATTGCTGACAATCCTGTCTGCTTCATACTTCTGCTTTTGCAAGCAAGAAACCTCCAGGGAAGTTCAACAATCATACAACAAACCAGACATTTTTGTGGGTTACAAGGTTACAAGTTGAGCCCTGGATGCCATGTGTTGACAGCATATAGATCCTACCTCTGCTTCTTGGCCAGAACAGCAAAGGTCAGCATGGAAATTTCAGCTTCCTATTAAAAAAAAAACCCAACAGACCTCTAATTCCAAATCTCTTTTTAGTGATGTTGGCTCTACAATATTTTTATCAAATCGTGTCTGATAAGTAGCACTTCTCTGAATTGATGTGTTCATTATATTTTTACAGACACTAAATTTATCCTAGCTCTTGAATAGGAAAGATACAAGGCAGCCTGACAGCCTATAACATCTGTCTCTGATGCCACCACAACAGAAAACAATAGCCCCAGAAATGGGATCCTGGGAACAAAACCCCTCCTAACACTGCAGCAGGGATGGAGAGCTTTAATTTTTGCAGCTGGAGACCTTACTCTTGGTGAGGAAATTTTCTGCAAGCAAAACTGCTGAAACATCTCTTCCTCAGAATTAAATTTGATGTTACTAATTTTGCAGAGCTACCTGGCACATGCTTTTCTTGCTGCTGTACTTTCCATGGCCACGCAGTGGTACCACGGCCAGCTGGGCAGCACCAGCTCTATTGCAGGGAAGGCAGTCAGTGCAGTAAAGCAGGCCTCAAAGAGCCTTCCCTCTCCCAGGTTATTAAAAAATGTATCCACTGACTGAACAAAGGGGAAAAACCTTACAGTCAAAACTCAGTGCCTGCAGTTGTGCTGACTCTTTAGTTGTTCATTTGCACTGCAACACAGCCAATGTCTGTCCAAGGCCAGGCAAAGAGCAAAGGGCTCCCTCCCAGAATGTCGTATGCAGCCCCTGTAAACAGGGGTGGGAAGACTGAGGTAGGCAATCGTTAGGATTGTGCAAGAGAGAGATAAGCCAGTGAGCAACCTCTTCCCAAAACAAAGCACAAAATAACAGCTTTTAGTAGAAATGTAGAGGATATACCTTTTTCTTTTGGCAGGCTTGTCCTCATGCTGAAAATTCAGCAGGTTTCTGTTTCACTTCTCTGACTGCCAGGCAAGCTGGTGCTGCAGCAAAGCTTCTCTGCGTAGTGGTCTGGTAAAAGTGTTGGCAAATAAAGGGCTCCTTTGCTGGGATCAATATTTGAGTGTACTGAGGCCACGCAGCCTTCGCAGGTCGATGCAGACACGATGGTTAGAAGGGACTTTTGTAGGCTGCCCCCCAGCAGGCTGATGAGGAGCACTGCCAAGAGGATACAACCTCACAGTCTGACAGCGTTCTGTCCCTGAGCAGTCTGTGTGTACACACAGGTTTCCTAGGACTTAACTTCAGCAGGGCTGTCCTCTGCTGTCAGGTTCTCAGTTTTTGGGCTGATGACCGAGGGCTGTCGCCCCAAGATTAGGTCTGGGAAAAGGACTTCCTCCTGCCTCTTCCCGGTTCCCTTCTCTGCTGTTACCTGCATTGGGTTAATCATGGCTTAAAGGACATTTTAAGGAGGAATAAAAGAATTACCTGAGACCTCTGTCTTCAGAAAGGATCTCCTGAACTAGCTACCTCCTAAATATAAGTTTGAGGGGATCTTTCAAAGCCTAACTCTGATCTCTGCTGAGAAATCTCAAACTGTGTATATCTTGGGACCTGAAGACTGTCATTAAATCCACACAGTGTGATTCTCCACGTGGAATTCTCTCTATACTTCTATAAATATAAGTATGGATTACAAAAACTGTTTTTTTCTCTTTCAGTTCCCTAAGATTAATTGAATTGTTGTGAGAAATTTGGTGTGCTTTGTTTTTTTTTGGTTTTTTTTTTTTTTAAGTCTAAGCCATTGTTGGTGCTAATTGTCATCAGTTCCTTTGGAAAGTGATTTAGTGATTTAATTGCTAGGAAACCTTGCCACCATTTTGTCAAAGGGTAAACAGACACTTGGGCTCTTCTAGAATAAAAGATTGGAGCAGTCATCCTGGAACACTATGGAGGTAAATAGATTTTAGCTCCTGGCAGGTGAAACCAACAGAGAGGTTTGTGTGAGGCTGAATCTCTGTAGGGAGTGGACTTATCGCAAGGCTAACATTTTGTTTTCAAGTTTTCTTTTATTGTGCCATTATTTTGGGTTTTGTCTTGTTACCTTCATGGGAGGTATCAGCAATGTCAACTTCCCTGGTATTGGATAATTAACACAGTATAGAAAATCAACAGAAGGAAATCCTTAGGGGGCTGTTAAGAACTGTCTGGAGTCCATGAAATCGGATAAGAAATATAAGCCAGGATTCAAGTTTGTTATACTGGTTAGCTAAATACCTTCCTTATTTTATTTTAGTGTATGTCATTGCTCCAGACTTTGATGGGAGGAGGCACAAAGAAGTATATAGAAAAATTGTGCTCCTTAACTCCTACTTTTTATCCTAATTATAATGATCTTACAGTAATATTCTAATGATTATACTCTATAATGTACTTTCTCAGATGAAACCTGACAGGGGAAGCTGCTCTCTGTGGGAAATCTTTTCTGAAGCTTAAAATAAAGAGAAATAATTGAGGTGAGTAGCAGAATTCTTGCTGGGTTTGATTTTTCTGTCTTACGCAAATCTGTCAGCAAATGGTGCTTCCCTGGGATTCTTTTTTTTGACTGGGAGAAATTAAGAGAAATTAAGGCCAATTGACTTTAGTAAGTGACTTATTTACTATAAAAGTTTGTCAGCTCATGTTTGTGGTAGTTTAATTTTTTTTTTTTCAGTTAAACACAAAATACATAGGGTATGATTGCCTCACATTGAAAACAGGGGCAATCACTGTGGTGCAGCTTGTCAGAGCTTTACCTTATGATGTTATTCTCTGTTACTGCTGTTCTGCTCAGAGAGGGCAGCAAAGGACTGCAGATCTTTCAGAATCCAAAAGGACTTCAGATGTAATACTGAGGAGAAATGTATCTTACAAGTATACAAGGTCTGAAAGGAGAAATAGGGGAGGCATTCAGATCATTGCTGCTTAAACACACTTGAGCTTTTTGTCCTTTGAGCTGTGCGTGTTTGCAAGCAGTGGAGGCTCTAATAAGAGAAGCACTTAATCACTCTGAGCTTAGGCATTGCGGCACCCTGATAGGTGTGCAGAGTCCCAGCAGAAACACAATGAGCTGCTGAGGACTCATCCTCAACTGGAACATTGTGTGACTCATTTGGCATGAAGATAAGTGCCGTAAATTTAGACATACAATGAACAAAACATTGAAGTTAATTCGCAGCATGGTGAGATTGGTGACTGTTGCTGTATTAAGTATTTTCATTACACCTTGAGATTTTCAGGCTCTTATAAGCTTGGTTGTTTCTTTTCAGGTTTCAATATGTACAGATACAATCAGGGCAATCTGAAATGGTTCAGACACTATCCCTTTTGCCTGAAGACAGGAGTGTATTTCCTGGGTAACCCTTTCAAACTACGTAGACGGAGAAATTTATGAAAATGCTCTGTTTGATTTGTCACAGATCTGGGGACTTAGCAATGATTCTTTTTCATCCTTTCAATGCCTAGGTACTTTGACTTTTACTGCTGACAGTAAGAAGTTCAGTTAACACAGAAAAACCTGAAAAGAAAATCTATTCCTGCCCAGAAAGTCAGTGCTCCCACAGTCAGTGTCTTACCAGGCAGGGATGATCCCAAAGGTGCAAAGACAGAACTGGGTACAGAGCTATGACCATTTAGCAATACTGTAATTTTGACACCTTGTCATTCCTTTACTCTTGTTTCATGGCTCCTTCAACCTTTCATCTTTTTACTTCTTTTCTTCTGCCCCATTAGCCTTTTGTAGGCTCTGCACAATTTCAGGAAGCTGAACATGCCTTCTGCATTTATAGTGCTACTCTAGATACTTGGCTTTTAATAAATAAAAAAATAATATTATACATTTTCACAGCAGATCATAAAATGGAGATGTAATGAGATTTTAATCTGATCATACCATTTGTACTCTGAATCACTTCCTATTATATCCTACTAAATTATTACTGCATTTTCTTTCCAGGGGCCAGCTCTCAAAACCAGAAATCCTGCTTGCTAGAGTTGCCTACTAATCTGATGGTCATAACTCGATTGCTCCATACTCTCTATGGCCCAACAGCAGAATTCCCCCAAGGCATGATTTGTCAGGTAACTTTTCCATGCACTGCTGCAAACGGCAAATAGATCCACAAATGCTTTCCGTTGTGTGGTAGAACCAAGTAACACTCTCTCCCAAATCAGTTTCTGTCCAAACTCATTAATAAGTACATATGAAATTGTATCTTTTCTTGCCATACCCTGTCTGTGTTATCATGTGTGTATCACCCACCTTGGAATTAGACACTTGCTTTTCAGCTGCAAAGGAAATTCTCATCATTATCACTTCACATGAGCTATGACATAAAATTTCAGTGGCATATATTGATATTCTGTGTGGACATTTTCTGGTCCACATACTCCTCAGAGTGCCCTCTGCAATTCCATGGTTGAAATAAGTAAAGCCAGCACTATCTTTCAACAAACTGCTTCAGAGAGGAATCCTTAATGTTTCGATTTAGCTCATTTTCTAGATCATATACTGTGATGTGTGATTAGATTACAGCTGAAGTAGATTGCCTTTCTGGTTTGAAAGCATGTGTACCTCTGCAATAATGAGGGCATTTATTTCACTGGATTTTCAGCACCATGAGTCAGTGTAGTAAACGCTTTTTCATCAAATGCATTTCCTAGGAAATGAAGATTTCCAAAGGAATAATTCAATTCTCCTGAGATGTTTTTATTTTCCTGTGAGTGGGAACTCCTTTTTCCTGGGAGTGGGAAAATGGAAAGGGGAAGGAGTCAGTGTTTGTTGCTCTCTTTAAGCACTATGAAAACATAGTGGGAGAAAAAATTAGGAAATATTTGAACAATTTTAAGTTAAACTCTAGGAGAAAAATTGAGAGGCCTGCAGAGCTTCCCTGGAAAAGGGGGACCTTCAGGAATAAAAAGAACTTTAGGACCACAAGGACAGAGAGGAATAAAAGTAGAATATGGAAGTAAGAATTAAATTTTTCATGTTTATATAACCTGGTTTTCAACCTTTCAGTATATTTTCAAAAAAATATTTGTGTTAGTGTCTGGTATTCCTATAGCATCGTTTGAGGAAAGGTGGGATTTCCAGAAGCATGAGCAGCAGAAAAGTGAACCATCTGTTACATAGGAGATGAGTTGTCCAGCAGCACTGGAGGAAGAAAGGGTCTGGAATGAGGCACTAGCTTATTGTGTTTTCTGTGAGCGGAATACCAAGCCCTCTATCTCATGCTATAAAAAGTATATTTCTCCTCTCATTCTTTGCCTGCTCATATGTTTTTCACTCCAGCTTTAATTCATTTACAAATGTTCACATGTGTGTTTTACCTTTGAGAGCTGGGCTTTTCCCTCTGAACAGAAGATGGCTTTGGCAGCCCTGAGAATTCAAAGCCTATCCAAGTATTCACTTTGGTCAGGCATGAGGCAATCCCAGTTGGACAGATTCCCTGAACAAATCTGCAGTGTGGCCTGTGATTTCTGCTCTGGAAACCAAATATCTCTTTCCTGTGGCATCAAATTACAGGAGAGCTGAGCATCTTGGAGACAAGTGTTTTGCAGTCATTTGAATATAAATTATTAAATAACAGCCTCAACTCCCAGATATAGTAACTGATGACTTGCAGAGACAAGTAACTGCTTTGGAAACAGAAGTACAGGGTTTGGAGACTGAATTAAATGGACACAAAAAAGGTAAGGTCCAGTCATTGATAAGTTTACTTTTTGGCCTGGTAAAATGATGGGTGTGTTGGAGAAGGAATGAAAAAGAGTCGGTTGAAACAAACATTGCAAATTTCTCTCATGTTGCTAAGGGATGGTGGTCATTAATTAAATGATTTCTCACTGAATACATCCTTCCTGACCTGTCAAACTTTAAGGATCACTTTGCCAACTTACAGGGCAGGCCATGTTGCATGGACTGCAGGATCAACAACTGTTCTCCAGGTACTTGTGCTTTAACATTGTACTGGTATTTCCAGGTGTCTGTTTTGTTTGACTTCTATAGGATTCTACCCTGCTATTTAAAAAATCTCTGTTTATAGTTGGTATCAGCTGCTTCCGAAATACAGTTGTGACATGGATAAATAACTCCAGCATAATCGCTTTTTGGTATAATACAATTATGTTCTTGTTTTTTCTAGCTTTGTATTTAAAGAACATCAGGAGTATTGTTAAAAACCATATTTGTCTCATCTGGAAAAGAAGGATAATCCCTTTGAGGAAAAGCTGGAAGTGCACTTGTCTTTTCTAGGAATGGTGCTCAGAACACAGCTTTACAGGACTTTGTCACACCTTCAAAACAGGCTTGTATGGGGCTATCTGAAGAACAGACTGGAGGCAGGTTCATGTATCTGAATGAAAGGATAGTAACATAGAAGAACTGACATTTTAGAGAACCAAATAACCTAAAAAATTAAGATTTTGCAGTAATACAAGACTCTGGGAAAATGGAATTACATTAATTGTTTGTGAATTCTTCAGTCAATGAATCTAGGAACACCCAAAGTTTTTGTTCTCAGTTGTGTGGCTGATAAAGCAGTTTGTTCCCATAAATGGTCTGGAAAACCAGAAACAGGGTGTATTTATAATTGTTCTCACTTTGACATTCAGTTTTGAATTTCCTTGTAAAACAGAGATTTCTTTTTTCCTATCATTATGAATTAAAATATGTTTACCATCGTGATATAAGTGTAATAAGTTATGGCATGCTCAGCAGGCTGGTGGTTCTTTCTGCCTTGAGTTCCTCACAAATGCAGCATGAGGGAAGCATTTTTTAATAATCTTGAAACTAATGAAAAATTTGTCTCTATTCCATCCTTGAGCTGAGCCATAAACTTGGAGAGATTGCTTTCCAAATGCTCCTTCTGATAAGTTCTTTTATGATGTAAATAATGGACAGTGCATAGAGTCCTATGTTTCTTCAGTATTTAGTGATGCCTTTGCTCCTGGTGCACTTTTATTCTAGTCCTAAAATTGACTGATAATGATCACTTAGAGCCTAGAGTGGTATTTATCATCTGAGTACAGAAGTCCACTGCAGTAGCTACTGACATGGAAATAATTTCTTTTTTGAAGTTTCAGCTATTTTCATGCTGTTCTTCCCATATGATAGGAAAATGAATTGTGTCGTAACCTCAAAGAGGAATAAAACAGTAAACCAGTCAGCCAGGTTGCTTTGTGAGCAGCAGAACCATCACAAGAAAACAAGATGATTTTTTTTTTTTGGCAATCTATAGGCATCAACTGAGGTACAGGAGATATAAATCAAGATTTAGGTGCAGCAGAAAGCAGAAAAATTTTGTCTTAAATACAAAAACCTGCTAGCGAAATGTTCTGCAAGTGGAATTTAGTTCATGCAGAAAAAAAGCAATAGTCCCTATTTATGTGATAGGTCCTTCATGCAAGAGAAGTGATCCTATAGGCTTTTATTATTTTCCTGATGGGAGCTTCATTCACCTCAAGCGAACTCAACAAAAACAGAATTACAGACTATATTAACTAGGAATAGGAGAGGATCATGACAACAAAGCCCAATACTACGAGTTTGACAATTAAGAAAAATGTTTCCTTTGAAGGCTTTAAGTGTTTAACCATGGAGGAATAGATTTTCAATTTGTCTTCCACTTAGTTTAAGACTAAGCTAAGTGCCTCTACAGAGAGAAGGGTTGTGTCTCCACTGGCAAGTTATGGGAACATAGGAATGTATCTGTGCAGAGGAGCATTTGCTGCCCAGCTCATCTGTTTTATAGCTGTTATTTTCATTGCCTAATTCCCTGTCTACCTTTATAAGTAATGACATTTCTTTTCCCTGCACTAGGTTATACAGGTACAGCAAAAAAGCAATTATTGAGATTGGTAAAGGGTATGAATTTTCCAGAGTATGATTTGTCTGCTGATCTGCTTCACGTCCTCCTTGTCATTACTGGCAAAGTATCTTTGCAGTTCTCAAGTGAGCTGCATTCCTTTTCTGCATTAATTGGCGTCCTGCAGCTATGAAAATCAGAACTTTAAAAATTTTTCCTCTAAGTTTTTAATCAATATTTATTATATAAAAACACAGGAAATGGTGTAATATTTAAATGATGTATTTGGGTTTAAGGATCAGAGATAATTCAGTCTCCAATGCATTCATTTGGAATGATTATGTAAGTCTATTTTGAGACTGTATCCAAAAACCCCTGTGAAATGTTTTGAGGCCTTTTCATTTGAAGCTGGACTTAGAGCAATGATGTCTTTTGCCCCCCATGCATCAGCCAGAACGTTACAATGACTAAACTACTGGTTTGAAAAAAATGCGCTGGAGTAGTATTTTGGGTATATGAATGGTTGTTTTCTTTCAACTGTTGGGGGTTTTCTTGGGTTTTTTTTTAGAAATACTATTCCTAATTACCATATCAGTCACTTCCTCAAGAGTTCAGCTCTGAAGTGTAATTTAGACTGATTTGTATATTATTTTGCCCAGCAAATATCCAATAGAGTTGAGAAAGCTATGAAGCTTCTTGTAACCTTACATCAGTGTTTATTTTCAGAGAGTGCTGTGCTTCATTCAAATGGGATCTATACAAACCACAAAATGGTTTGCAGGTAAGTGCAAAATATTCTTCTGCTAAACACGTTGGAAGTTCAAAAAAGCAGAATGGGAAAACAGAATTCCTATTGTATGCTCAATTTCATACAGGCCAAAGTTGTCGGACAGCTAACTTTTTTACCAGGTTGTGTGCAGGATAGTATTTATCTCTCTGTGTATTTGTCTCTCTGTGTATTGGGCTCCAGCAAGGATTGTGTCTATAGAAAACCTGAGCTGCACCCCTTGAATCTTCTTGAAACAAACTCGCAGTCCTTAAGCTTTTAGGTTTCACTCTGGTGTCGTTTCCAACATTTTCTGTCCTGTAGGTTTGCCGTGGTGTAAACCATCTCAAGGGAAATGGTGGCCCAGCTGTAACACTTCCTGTGCAGGAGGGAAGCTGCTACCTTCCCTTCCTTTCCAGAAAACCAAACTCTGCTCTTCCTTACACTGGTGAAAATCCATCTCTGCTGGAGTTGCCCTAGAAATGCAGCTGTGCAAGTGAAAGTGTAGCTCTGATAGTCTGGGCTTACCTCGCAAACTGTCCTGTCCTGAGCCAGGGCTCAGAGGAGCAGAATAGTGGTGCTGAATCTGAGAGCTTGGAAGGCCATTGCGTGGGAGCAGGATGCTCTCAGGCTGGACAAAAGTCCACAGGGCAGGAACCACACCTAGAAATAGAAAATGTGCTCTTACTAAGTCATATTACTTGAAAATTATAAATTCACCAAGACACTATCAGATGTACCTATGTTCTGACCTTCCTCATCATTTGTGTTAGGGACACCTTTTCTTTCTTGAGGGACACGTTTCTTCAGTAGGTGCTAAACCGAAAGAGTTTGAAATTGTGTTTTATTGTCTTCCACGAGGCTTAAATCAACATCCCTGATGCCCACTTAATTTTGCATTAATTATAAACGAATCTGTATTTGCTGTTATACCTCTGATTGGAACCATCTCATATGGTGCTAATATGACCTCAGCAGAGCTTCTGAGTAATTCAGGATGAAAGCAGCATTTGTTAATCAGCTGCTGGGTTTATCTTTCTAAAACACAATTTCGGGTTAAGTACAGGCTCAGGAAGAGCTATTCTGTCACATGTGAAAAAACACAATCTCTGAAAAGCTCTTTTCCTTCTGTTTAGTTTTCAAGTGGCAATTTTCAGTGGAAACTACAAGGTGCAAACAGGAAGCCATTCAATCAGTATGTAAGTATCAGTAGCAGCTCATACTTACTGCTTCATTTTTTACTTCTATAAATATAGAGGAATGGGTGGTTAACCTATGCTTAGAGCAGAGGAGAAGGGTGTTCTTTGCTGTGGCTTGTTTGCTGTTGTGAAGGCATCAAACTCTTGAGTTAAACACGCAGAGGAGGAGCTTTGGGCAGGGGTCTTCTCAGTGACTTTAGCATTACCAAATGGCTCTACTCTGTGCCTTAGCACCTGGAGAGTAAGGAGTGAAAAATGATTCCTGGGTTGCAGTTTGGCCGGCCAATAATGCTCAGGGGAATAAATAATGCAGGATTACCTAGAAACCTAGGCACAGTCTCATATCTCTTTTGAGCTTTCTGCCAAACCTCTCAGCACTAGTAACATGACTGGATACTCCATGTTGTCTCTAGCAGGAATGACTTTTTCCTGAGGCACCTGCAGTTAAAATCTCTTTTTACGGCCTGTGACCTGAGTGAAGTTTCAGACATCAGTAGCTTGAGCTGTTTAGATCAGTGCTTCAGGGTAGACAGTGGAAAGAGCTTTTTCCTGGCTTTCTGTGAGCTCTGGTTTGTTTATGACTTCAACTAGTGGCACAGTTTGTGCCTCAGAGCTGAGCTTGTGCATTAATCCCACAAGAAGCTTCTGGCAGCTTTGCAGTGGGAGGAAGACTCTACAGTGTCTATCTGGTTGGCATCCCCTTCCAGGGTGTTTAAATTCCGATAAAATTTCAAGCAGCCGGAGTAAATACACAGAATGTGAGAGCAGCCGTTGACCCACACTGAGGTGCCTGATTTCAGAACCTGAGTGTGCTATGCTGGGCTTCATCAAAACAAACCTGCACCAGCTCAGCGGTGCAGCAGCCTGAATTTCAGTGTTTTATTGTCATCAGGCTTTCTGGGCTTACTTGGGCGAGCCCTGAACAGAATATCTTTGCCTTCTTCCCACCCGCACTGTTGTGCTACAAGCCTTGGCCACTTTTGCCTTGTGCTTCAGCACAAAAAAAGGCTCTGTGCGACTTTCCATCCTGCCCCAAGAATTATTCTCAAGTGTGTTTATGATTTAAACTTTTCTTCTGATATAAGAGAAGCTAAACTATACAAGCTGCTTTAACTGAGATGGACACAGCGTTTCATCAAATCTAGCTGGAAATCCTGAAACCTCTTAAGCAAAATCATAATGTATACATTATTTACTCTCTTGAATGCCCTTTATGGATCCCATGACACCTCTGTAAGGGTGTCCCGCTCAGAACTGGTTTGATCAATACTACATTGCCTACAGATCACCTTCTATCTTCTCTATCCCCTTACACCCTCTCTACCCTGCCAAAGCAACTCTATGTATCCACAGAAACATGGTAAAGATAGAAGGAGTGATGCACTTTTTAAATCCTTTTATCTCTTTACCTTTTTATTATAGATCTGCAGCTGAAATTAAAAAAGGGGTATTTGTGGTAAGCCTGCTAAGTAGATCTTTTATTTATGCATCAAAAACCAGTGGAGCAAATATTATCTTGAAGCCTCTGGTTGTCCTCTATGGGCTGTTATTTTCTAGCACATGGTATTTAGCTTCAAGCTGCAATTGCCACCCTCTGGAGAATCTCATCTTCCATTTTCATGAGTGAAGTGCATTTCTATCTTTCATGACTAATGGTGAAAAAAAGTTAAAAGAGTTTTAACTGAGAAGTTCTACAAGCAAAGTGAAAATGTTCTTTTCTTTACAACATCATATTTTAAATTCTATCTTAAAGCAGAGCCTACATTTTTAATAAGTGGGGACTAAGTGTTGGCAACCATGTGGCAGAATTGGATGGCAAGAAAAGCTGTCAGCTCATCACACAATAGCAGTTATAAAAGATATTCAAGAAATATTTCAGATGTATCTACAGGGCTTGAGTGTATTATATATATTACTTCACTGAAAATTGTATATTACGCTCTGTTTCAAGTTACTGGGAGCTCTCCAGTGGTTACAAATGCTGCAGTCCTGAAGGGTTTTTTTTGACAAATACTCTCAGAATAGAGAATTTGGTCTCTACTCTGGCAAACTGTGTGAGTTGTTGAAAAGTATAGTAGTTTACATCATTTATCCCTGTCACAATGTGTGTTCCTCAGGAAAGGTAAAAGAACATAAAAGATGGCAGTTATTAAACAGTTGGGCCCCCTTTGTGTGGGAAAGTAGATGCTAGAGAAATGCAATGTATTATTGGCATGGTGACACTGATACCAAAACATTCAGGAGCACAGTTGTTCTCCAGGTTTTGAAAACGAAATTTTACAGTTAATACTTAAAATCCACTTGAGCTTTAGAGGATTGTCCACAGGAACAATGGAAAGGGCCTGGCCTTGTGAAAGAGGCACTCCATTGTACCCAGCAGGCTGGGCTGTGCACAGGGCTCAACACAGGCAGGGGGAAAACCTATGCTGCATTTATTTTCCGGTCTGGCAAGGCAGACAAGCAATGAGACTACTTGAAAAATAAGCATATTTGAAGTGTTCTTGTGTAGATTCCCACTCCTGAGAAACAAGCATATTCCCGTCTGCCTAGAATCCTTCCTCAAATCCAAGTGCCAAAACTAATTTATAAATAAATATAATAATACTTCCATTATACTACAAAAGGTATATTTTATACTAGAGTAGGTAGCTGAAACAATCATTAATAATTGTGTAGAGTTTCTATTGTCTAACAAAAATAGTGTTTAATCTTCAAAACTACACATAAAGCTACTATAAAGGCTGTGAGGGGTGACCCCATGGAATAACAAAATGGTATTTTATTAGTTAAGTAGCTGAAATTCATGGTTATTACATTTCTCAGAGTTATTAAACATTCTCTTTGTTTTGTTATTCAAGTTAAGTCTGCTGTGTTTTAATAACCTACTAAACAATTTCAGTTTGAATCATTTTGGCCTCAAGCAACATTCAAGATCTTTCCATCTCTTGAGAGAGAATCTGAGGGTGTAGAACTCCATTCATCCCCAGTTGTTTTATTTCTATTTCTTTGGGTCTTCATCTGTTCCTTGTTTTTCTCTATTAGATGAACTTCAAGGGGCTTTAAATAGAACTTTTCTCATTTACCCTTGCAGAAATCTTCCAAGAATATTTCTGCAATGAAGCCTCTGCAATGACTTCAGCTTCTATAGTTTCAAGTCAGCTTGAATCACTAAAAGGCCAGGAGATTAATCTGCTTCCTTGGGCACTTCATTGTGCAGCCTTTCCTTTGCCTGTCAGCGCTGCAGCTCAGCCTGGCTCAGTGCTGGCCTCTCGCTCCTGCTGTGTGACACCCCAGCCCTGAGCCCCCAGAGCTGCTCCCCTGGGGCTGAGGCACAGAGCCACCCAGGCAGCTGCAGGAGCTGGATGGATGCAGAGCTGGACCTCACCAGCCCATCAGCTGCCCAGGATCCCTGCTTTTCAGGGCAGCTGAAATGATGAAGTGCCTTACTAGCTGTCTACTACCAAAGAATTATAAAATGTTCCTCTGCTTTTGCACAAATTAGAATTTAAAAATGTGCCATTGCAAAAGAAGCAGACTCAGTATGCTAAGCTCTACATCCTTTAGACAACACAACTGACTAAACAGAGCTGAGACACAGAGAATTTTGTGTTCAGTCTCCTGAAAAGTTCTGTGCAAAATGGAATTCTGTAATACTTCTGTTATCTTAATTCTGTAATAATTCTGTTATCTTAATTTTCAGCTCATAACAGCAGTAACAACCACAATAGGTGGCTTTTCCTGGGATTTCATTATTGGTTGTGTCCCTTCAGTAAGATAAAAAGCAGCTACATTTTACTGTGGCCTTCAGACCTCAACGGCGACTTGGTGAATTTATTATTTTCTTTTTCTACTCTTCATTTTCTGCCACGTGTTTTCAACAACAAATTTCTCCCAAGGACTTTGAATCTCAATTGCAAATAAAACGTTGACAATGCTTTTGGATATATACGTTCTAACACTTATCAGTGAGACATTATGCATCCATTTCCCTGCAATAACAATGTAATAAGAGCTTGGCAGAATATTTTTCTCTATCAGCAGGCTAGATTATTTTAAATTGATAACAAGAGCCAGGTGGCTATTTATAAGGGCAAGATATGAATTGCAAGCATAGGTTTCCAAGGCAATGTTAGCTAGTGGCTGTTCAAGCATAAATTGCTTCCTATTACCGCTTTTGATAGGAGGTAAATGGTCCCAGTTCATCTCTGTGGGAACCCAATGTGGCAGGACACCTCCATCATTACTCTTTGCACTGTTTCCAGTAAAAGAAGGTGATATTTACTCCCCCGTGACACACCTAAGTGATCTTGCAATGAGTAATTTTGTTGTGTTGTTGAACAAAGATTAGGAATCATGTCCCATACTGTTATTTAGTATTCCCGTAAGAGGCCTACTTGGCACCGAAGATGCAAGGAGGAATTGCCAATGTGGCCTACAAGATACAAAGGTGAATTGAGGATCTGGGAAAAAAACCTGGATCCCTCAATGATCCTAGGAATACCATCTCTCTAAACTTTAGTTACTCTGGCTCTGAAACAGGTAAGAAACAGACTTGAAAACATCACTAGGTTTTGAAGTTAAAATGAAATATTTCTGGTTTCTGTTTGTTTATAAAAGGACAAGACAGAAGCTGATTTTTTTTACTAAAATTTTACTGAAATTTTTACTAAACCTGGATAAAGGATATGGGATGGGAGAAGGGGAGAGTGCTCATCCTGCCTGCAGGAAGGAAGAAGGCTATGTCTAAAAATCTGTTATTAAAACAAAGAGCTGTCAAAACAAGAGCTATTTGATGATACCTTTGTTTTAATATGCTCTGATTGATTTTCTCTCTTTTTTTTTCAAGGTGTAGAAATAATGGTTCAGTCAAAATAACTTGTCTATCAACTTGCCTATCATTTTCATAAAACCCAAGAGTCCACTTTGCTGATGTCTGTAGTTTTAAATCAATTATTTCAAGTATATGAGATGGAATTTAATATAATCTGAAAGCAAAAGACAAATAGTTCTGTTAACATAGGTTTAAGTTGCAAGTTCTTTGCCAGGAGAGAACCATGCCTTTAAAAATAAAAATGCTCTGAAAACCTGGTCATCTCTTTGAATTGCTTTTCCTAGAATAGAAAATGCATTGAAAAGTGTGTGGGGTCCTCTTAAAGACTTGGTTGGTTTTTTTTTCCCTCTTAAGCTTATGCTTTCTGTGCTTTGCAAGAACAAGGCCATGCAAGGGATGTTAAGCAGTCTGGTAAAGCCTGATCTTTAAAATCTAATACTCCAAGCTCTGTTCCCCATCTCTGTTGTCCTCTTTTTTGGAAACTCATCATCTGTATTCAGTATTCCTTCTTTTTCTCCGTCCACCTGTGCACACTTAAACCTAGAAATCTTCTCCCTGGGTTCCACTTCCCAAAACAAGTGTATTATTAAGCTGACAGCGTGTCTCTGGTACCATGTTTTTTCACAAGTATAAATATGTCTCATCAGCAATTACATTCTTCCTGTAAGATGTTTATCCTCAAGTTAAAGTCTGGGGCACACAGAGCACTGATATAAATTTTAAGACTTAACCCACAGCAGGATTTGCTGTCTTTCAGTATTAGCATTGTGGTAAAGTGCTGCTCTTGCTACATTTTTTTTTCATCCCCTTCCTGCATCACGGCACTGTAAATTATCATGCAAACTATTTTATCAGCATTTATTTTCCAAAGGCGGGGGACTGTTGAACTTCCCATATTTTTGTTTGGTTTTGTGTCAATAAAATTAAATTGCAGGTGGGGAGGAGGTAGCACTTCACCTCCTGGATTGTTTTGTGACCTAAGAGGTGACATATGTTTCGTGCCCCATATTTCTGATGAAGTCTTAAGCTGATGCCAATGAGCACTCTTAAAACTAACTATAGACACTTAACTCTGTATGATTTAAAGCTCAGCAAACAGATTACAGAGGAAATGCTAGACAAATATAAAAAATGGCTGTTGTTTTGAACTAGATAAACATGGTGAATTAACCACACCTGCTTACCACACAGATGCTGTGCCAAGGACACGCTCAGAGAGTCGATATCAGGAACTTGCAGCACATATTTAAGATTGTTGTCTCACAAATTGCTAAAATAAACTAGAGCAAGGCTGTACAGCGCTATTTTATATGAAAGCACATGGCATAGTTTTGTGCAGATCAGGATATGTTAAGTTATCATAATTGGTTAGTAATCAGCTCGCTTCAAACAGCAAAATGAAGAGTTTACCTTGTGTTCTGAAAATGAGAGGTTTGAAGGCTGCATACAATTAGTTCTGGTTTTGAAACCCCCTCGGCAGTTAGTTTTTTGAGGGTAACATGCACAGCTGCTATATAAAGGAGCAATCTTTCTGGGTACATGACATCTTTGAAAATCAGATTCCTTTTTTCCCCCAAGTTCTCATTTGCTGATAGTTGAGCAAGCCATTGCAGGTTTTGGGTCTAATTCACTGACAGCACAGCATATTTAATATTCTTATGGTTCTTCTTCATGATGGAAAGAGGTATGCAGTGCCTGGGGTCCACCGAAACCATTCAAATTCCATGGCTGAGTTTTATGGGTATTTTCCAGCTAAAGGCCTTCAGCCATTACCACACAGATTTACCTGCAAATTTCAGAATTCCCATCCTTGTAGCTATTCTGCAGGGATGCTCGGTTGCAGAAAAAATATTTACTTTCTTTCTTCCTTATTTGAGTATGTTTGTTTTCTGTCATTCTCTGCTGCACAACTAAGGACAGTACATCTAATTACTAAAGTAATCTCTCACATTGGATTATGTTTTGGATTTCTTATCCGATTCCATTGTGTAAGTATAATCTGACTCATGGGAGAACAACTATTATCAAATGTATGTTTCCTCAAAAGTTTCGGTATAAGATAACATTTGATAAGATTTTCCTAGATCTCAAGCCATGTTTTGCTCATGCCACACTTTCCTAAATGGACGGAGATAATAGCTGATGGGGCTTTACTGATCTCCCTGTTAAATGTTTTCAATTCTTTATTTTATTTTTTAAAATGTAAACTGTGTTAGGTGAAAGAAACAGTACAAACCTACAGAGCCTTATCATGCTCATGTATTAAAGTTGCTTTTATATGCAGGGGGAGGATGTATATGGGCAATGATACAGCAGAACAATTAACCCTTACTAACTGTAGCAGAGTTGCCTAGAAATTGGATCTGGATGAGATTGTGTCCTGGTAAGCTATATTCCCAAGAACTTGGGCACCTAGCAATTTAAAATATTGCTTCTCAAAATCTGGATCCATTAAGTTCCATCTTTTCCTGGAACTGAAGAAATTTCCTCTGTGCCCCAGTGGTCTGCTGCCATTCAGAAACAGAATTACCCATGTCTTTGATTGTGCTGAATTGTGCTATTCCCAAACTGCAACAGGAATTGGAAAAAAAAAAATATTTTATCTGTTGGGTACTGTCTAATCCACATTTTAAGCACTTAAGCCAGTTGATATTAAACATCTCTAACTGCTGAACAGGGAGCCTGAATATGTTAGTTTGCAGCTGTGAATCCTGCTGGATAGGAAGAATAACACTATAGTTAAGGGATAGTGAAAACACTTAGTAAAATTCAAATGAAAAAGAGAAAACATCCTATCCTTAACTGACCACAGTACAAACTGACAAAACACAGAAAGCTGTAAAGTTGAGGTATTTCTGTCTCACAGGTGAGACATTGATATGTCGGCTTGCTGAGGTTTAGAAAACAAACCCCATGTAGGATCAAAAACCCTAGAGTAAAAGGCATCAGAACCAGAAGGATGTTATTCACAAGATCCCAATATTTATTCCTGGGGAACCAGAGGAACAAAACCTCTGGTTGTTTTTTTTTTCTTGAAAATTACGTCCATTTGAGAATTTTGTGCATTTGTGCAGATTTTTCCAGGATCCATCTCTGACCAAGAGAGGATCAGATGTACTCTACATGCAAGAGAGACCAGAAGCTCATGGGAACACTGAGCGTTCTAACACACAGCTAGAAAATTGTGTTGAGGTGAGGTAAATACATCAGATACAGAGAGGGGAGGCAAAGTTTAGAATTCTGATTACCAGGTTAGACTATCTGGAAGGTACCAAGTTTTCCTGAGTTTAATCAAAGGAGTATCTTTCCTTTTACAAGAGCCACTGGTAGTCATCTGCCATTTTTTTGCTTTTGTAAAACAACAAACAATTTTAAAATGGCACCTAGACTTGCTGAAAGGTACTTTACCTTTTTTATATATTTTGTGGCTTCAAATCTGGAGTTATCTGTTCTAGGTTGTATTTTCTACGTTTTTGGCTTTCTTTTATTATAAAAGAAAAAGAAATTTCTCAGCCCTTAAAACTAAACAGTATTTGCATAACAAGTGTGTGAACAAAACTAAAAAAGCTCATTCGTGGCCTCAGTATTCAGTCTCCACTTCAGCTATGTCATTTAACAAACATGACACTATATATAAAGGGGATTTGTGGGAACTGCTTTTTCATTTCACTTTGAAGCAGAAAGGTAAGTTGAATTTTCTTTTAATAAATCACAAGGAATTTCAGCTAGAAGGCAAACCTGTTCCTTTCGATTTTTGTGGTCATATTTACATTTGAAAATTAAATTTTCCTTTATTAGCAATTTTTTTTTACTTTGCTTATACTAGCAATTTTAGTAGATAAGGAGATGCCTGAAGGACACGAGATAGTAATGAGTGATGAAGGTCATTAAAACTGGATTAAAACCAAAGAGCTGTGTTTTTTCCATTTTGCTATATAACTGATCAGGAGTCTGACTCTGTATCATAATCCAATTACGAGCTGGATGCAGTAGTCCGTTCAAATGTAATTCCCTGAATGATCATCACCAGGCAAAGGGTACATGTTGTAATTGCATTTCCTTATCTCAAGGATGTAAGTATTCCTAGCCACCTAAGGTAGGTTTCTGTTAGGGACTAATCATCTGCTCTCTCTGAGTCACTGGCCAATGTCTTCAGAGGTCTCTGCTGGCCTTCAATATGGTAACAACTTGAGACACTTCAGCATCAACACACAAAACAACAGCACCTTTAATATTGCACGTTTATTTTTATTATTTTTATTATTTTATTATTTTATTATTTTATTT